>JAXCLQ010008381.1:5334-44631 GCA_035584115.1 Cedrela odorata
TTGGAAATCGTTATTATCTTAAGATAAGCACTAGTGCTACCTGCCTGATACCTTCGTAAACTGTGGCCGAGACCTTAATGAGATGTAGCTGAGACTTTTTATAGTGTGTCTCTGGGATAAGACTTGATTCGAGCTTCCTGGTGATCTTGAGAGGTTTCGACTCCTATCTCTCTTAAAGTCCTTGCCATACCTTTTATTATTATGTCTACCCGAAACTTTTTTCTTCTTTTGCTAGACAAGACTCGGGCACCCTATCACTTGAATAGCTCTCCTTGCGTAGCAGTTAGTCTTAGAACACCATCCGTCTCTTCTTGTGGGACCATTTCATACCTTTATTCTTTTAGATCTTATGCATACTAGACTATACCCAATTATAAAAAAAAAACATTTCTTAAAATTGTATACATGCTTCACATTTATATTTTAAAAGATTAACAAGAACACATATTTTAAATTATAATTTGAAAAACAATATTTCTTGTCGAAACATTAAAATCAAACTTATTTATTAAGAACTTTTTTTATATCCATTATATATATAAGAAGTTCTTAATTTCATAAATCTAATTAGTCATTATTTTTAATTTTTATTTATATTCAAATAGTATAAATTTATAAATAAAAAAAGTGTTATGTAGAATCGGTGCACCACAGCCAACAATCATTCAATAGTTTTTTTTTATCATATATATTTAATGTAAAATTAATCAATTAAGTTTATATATCAGTTAACACATTGTCAAATAAATAAAAGAAATTATTAGGTACAAGCAACGTTTCTCACGCAACAGAGACACCGTAATCCATATTCCATTTCTATTAGCCAACCCAAAGTTTAATGGGGTACCCGACAGAGGCTGAATTTCTGAAAGAAATTACCTTATCCAAAAAATCCGACCCGGGTCCAAACTAAAAAGCCTTTTGCGGGTCTATTATAGGTCAAAACTTCTAAACTAGATTAAAATCAACGGCAGATTATCAAACGTGCACTTTAAAATAATAGCACAGAAAGCAGCAACTGATAGCCTCTCTTATTATCAGTTTTTTCTTCTCCAGTGAATTCTGAGCCCTCTTGAGAGCCCTCTAGCCTCATCCGCCACCTGCTGGTACGCTTTTCTTCCGCGACACACCTCTTTCTCCCTTTCTCACACACACTATTACTCTCTACAGACTGAAGAGAGGACGAAACGACAGAGAAAGAAAGATAAAACGACGACAGTCAGGTTCGATTCTGAACATCGCTTTCTCTTTAACTGCCCTAATTTTGTACCGTGTTTCTTTACTCGATATGCAAGTGTCAATAGTTTTTGCTCTGCAGTTATTGAAAAAAATACTGTGTGAATATATGGTTAGGGATATTGATGATTCATGCATATTTTCGATTCGTGTATTTATTTTCTCTTCTTATTCAGGAGTTTCTTTACCATTTTTTTCTCATACAATTTCTCTTTAGCTTTCTGGTTTTGGGATTTTAAACCCTTGTAGTTAGAAATTTGTAGCATTTTTTAGGGTTTATTTTCTTATGTTACAAATTTGAGAAATAGAAATGGAATTTTTTGGCTGGTAAAAGTGAAGGGAAATTTTTTTGAAATGCTATTAAGATGTTGGGTAAATGTGTTTTGCTGCGTGTAAGTTGTGGAAAAATGTACTGAAATAAGAATTTCGGAGCTAATAAGCAATAATTTATTGGCAAAATAGGACTAGAAGTTTCTTTAAACAAAACATGGGATATTTTCTCTTATCGGAAAAGGAATAGGATAGATGAAAGTTTTTTCGATTGTTTACTGAGATATAATAGTTAGGAAAGAGGAAGGATATATTACTCATTGAGGTTGCAAAAACCAATCTTCATTTAATAGGCCGGAGGAGGGAAAGAAAGAAATAGTTTCATTGAGGTGAGAGAATTACTTCTTGTTGAAACATTACCTTAAAATAAAAATGAACAGGTATCAGTGAGCATAAACCTGACTTCAACTAAAAGAGTAGTGTTCAATTTTTTTTGGGGTGTGTGCTCTGTGTCAGGAGGTGTAATGTAGCTGAGTAGATGACTGCTGAGAATTTTTTCCCAAAGCTTTGATTTTGTTATTGTTGATTGATTTAGTTTTTCTACTTCCGTTAGGGATAATGTTAACTTTATATTTTACCCTCAAGAAAACATGAGGTCTAAGGTATGTTTGGGCTTTCCCTTGGAAAATTAGAGCAATTGTATTCAAAGTTAATGATTGGTGGCTAAGAATCTGGTTTTCGTACTAGTGAACTTAGGACACCAGTCTGATTTCAGGTCTTAATCCTTGGATGTTTCTCAAGAAAAAAAGGTTGTGAACTATCTCTTGTTTTAGCTTCTATATCTACTAATATGATTTACTTGGATTTTGCCGCCAAATCATAGTATTAAGATATTGTAGTTCATTTTTCTTGTGATTGTAATTCATTTTTGGAGTTAAAATTGGGTTGCAACAACACATCTTTCCAACTTTTTATCACTTTATATTACTTATGCCCATTATGATATATATGTGTATTTATTTTATTTGTTAATGTTTATGAATATACTTACATGACTGCTGCTTGTCATTCTCGCTCTCAGTTCTAGTTACTTGGACAGAAAATAGCATATCAACTTGTTTTTCCTTTGCATCAGTGTGTTGAATGGAAAAGGAGATTGGAAAGTAGTGTTTGAGAATCCCGTAAATCAACTCACATGTCATTACGTGCATTGATGAGGGGAATGAACTATTCAAGTCCCTACATGCCTTAGCTATGTAGAAAGCAAGTCCAGAGGACAGTGTCCTTGGAACTGTTTTCCCCTTTCTGAGTTCAAGCAATGAACTACCCTAATTTTGTAAACCCTAAATTTTAAACCCTAAACCCAAAGACAAGCTCACAATCATCATCAGTTAGTATAAATGGCCTACCGATATTAACTTGATATTTTGTTAAACTAGATAAGATATCTGCAAATGTCATTAGTGTAAATATTCATTACCAGATTAACTACTCTTTGAATTGGCATCGCTCTGGATGAAGTCTACTGATGTCAACTGATATCTTTTTATGCTGTTTTAGTGTTTGAGAATCTTTTATTTTCTGCCAAACAAATTATTTAGCTTATGAATCAAGATGGTGAAAGTAATTTTGTTCCAGATTCTAGCAGATTTGGCTTTAATAATTTTTTTTAACAATCTTATTGTGTACATTAAATCTCAAGTCAATATATTCAGCTAGTTCTTATCTGAAAATTGTTCTTCTGTTTGCAGGATATTTTGATTAACCTGTCGATCAGCTCTCTTTCCCTTGCTAATAACATCTTGGATGGCTATTATACCTTGTGGAAGTACATGGGTTGCCCAATGGGGTATTCATCCTCAGTTTATGCTAAGATCCTATACCCCAAACATGATATCAACATGCCAAACTGGGTGAGCATTTCTATTAATTGATTTTTTTTTTTAAAGATGTGCAAGTATAAATTAGCTAGTTTGTTTGCAAGTATTTACTTCTCACTTCCTAATAGTTGATAGAGTTGCACTGCTTTGTGGCTTGGTGGTTGGGCCATGAGCAGGTTTGTGATAAGAGGCAACATATTTTGCTGTAGTGCCTTTCTCTAAGTGAATATTTACTGTTCTGAAATTGAGTTTTAATATAAAAAAATGATGGCCTGAGGTTCTTATAAATTAAGAACACATTTAACTTTGAGAATGTCTGATGCGTCTTTCAATCAAATGCCCTTGTATGTTCTTTGTCCTGTTTTGAACCTCCTTAAACTCTTTACAACTCAACTCATAGATTTTACTATATATTTGAAATTGAACATTATTGCAGTTCAACTTATATGATTTGTTTCTTAGATTATTGTATTTTAAATTGAACATGTTTTCTGACACCTTTAATTTTGTGCAAAGTTATCTGTTAGATAGAATATATCAGCCAAGTAAAATGATGAACTGAGAAAGTACTATTACATGTGGAGTAGAGTAAAAAAGTTACTACTGGCAAAGTAAAGGAAAAGAAAAGCTCAGGTTAACTGTAAAAATAGTGGGTCTGAGATGATGGTTTGACTTGTCTTCAACCGAAGACCTTTCAGATTGTTTTCAGTCATAGAACTTCATTTACACTGGGGAATCTCCTAAGGAAGAGGTAAATACAATGTATACTATATAAGACAGCACAAAAGATCTTTTTTGAATTCACAACGTTGTTTAGAAGTGATTTTTTCTCTTTACTGTGCATACAAAGGTAGCATTGTTAAGGGGTTTTTGATGCTTATGGCCCTAATATTAGGCTCATTTACGTTTATAGCCCGAGTTTCAAATTTCTTATATTTGAGGACAAAATTTTGGTATTTGGAAGAAAATGCCTCTCATCTTTTGATTTTCTGTTAAAATTGAAACGTCGAGGGAGAGATGAATTTCGTCGAGGAAGACTAAAAATAGTCTCTCTCGACGAAATTCATCTCCTTTGATGAAATTCATCACTTCATCGTCATTTCAATTTTAGAGGGAAATTAAAAGATAAGGGCATTTCCTTCCAAACACCAAACTTTTGGCCTCATATATAAAAAATTTGGAACTCGGGCTATAAACATAAATGGACCTGAAAATTGGGCTATTTTGATCTAAAACCCATTGTTAAGTAAGACTACTACCTCTAGAATTTTATTACCAATTATGGCAATCCAATTTGCTCAAAAGAAAAAAATTTGGAAGCAACAAATGACTGTAAATGTCTCGTGTAGTGGAGCAAAAGCTGATTGATCTTTGACCGGTGGAAATGCTTGGGAAAGGACTTAGCAAAGGGCTAAAGAGTTATCATCCTCATATAGTGCAAGAATCTGAGAATCTAGAAATAGTGAAAAACAATTCATAATTTCTTCTGCCGAACAGAAGAAGAAAGACTATGAGCCTCTGAGAGGAGCTTCTCCTAAACTTCATGGACCTCTATCCCTTTGTTAGCTTTTCAGGAAACATGATTTCTGTTGGACATGTGTATGTTTGATTAACAGGAGCTTAATGTACCTTACTGAATCCAGTCCATTTTTTATGGACTACATGCTGGAGATGGAATTTTTGTTCTCTCTTTTATAAATTTACATGTTCAGGAAATTGGAAAAATGTGGACAAAACCCCACAATTTTCTGCATGAGATATATGAGTTAGGCTTAGATAGTGGATTGATTGAATTAGTTTCTTTCATTGACATCAGATGGTTGGGACATATTCTTGCCAATTGGTTATTAACTTCTGTAGTGTGCATGTTTGCAATTTATAAAATGCTGATTTGAATCTATACGACATTGTATTTTAGCAAATCGTCGTTGTATAGCTTGAAATCTGTATTTTGTGAAATGTGGATGTCCACACTAGAAAAGTGGTGTCTCTCTCTCTCTCTCTATATCTATCTATCTATCTATCTATCTATATATATATATATATATATTGTTCTCCTATCTGGAGACTTGAATGGGAATTAAAATGCGGATTTTGTTTCTCAACCCTCAGATTTATCGAAGGGCTAAATATTTAAATTTTATAAATGATCTAAAAGCTGAAAGGCCGACAGCCCTGTCAGCGGTTGACTTGTCTTCTTTATGCCACTCTTTCTCCTTGCTTTCTCTGTCTCACATTCTACAAAATTCTTCATGCCCCAAAATATAGCTGATCTAAAAAATTGAAAAATAAAAAGTCAATCCCTTTTGTCACTTCCCGTCCATGTCTCTCCCCTTGTTATTCAGTTCCACTTTGTTGAGTTGTGTGCATAGACACATAAAAACTAATTGATCGTAATGAAGAACATTTAATCTTGATTCTTTTTCACAAATTTGGCTCCATGGAAATATATGCTGGTAGTCAACCTTTGACAGTATCACCAAAAATGGTAACCCTTAAGTTAAATTGTATTGTAGTTTTTGAATCAAAAGAAATAAAGAGATGTTATCAAGAATTTTGATGCTTGGAAGATCCAACAAGGTGAAAAAGTGCATTGAAACTGTATGAATCCAGCAAATTCTCAGATTTGCAACCCAATATATATTCTGGAATTCTGTTCTTTGTGCCTCTTTAGTAATGAAAGCGAGGAAGAATAAGAAAGAAAAAGGTAATTGTACAATTTAAAAAATAATAAAATCAAAGTGCACCAGTGTCTACTACAGAACTATGTTTAAGTTTCTTTTGTATGTGCTGGGGACTGGTGCAAGTATGTGTTTAAAAGGTAGTCAGCTTGTATGTATCATGTAGAAACAGGATGGGGGGTTTCTCTCTTTCAGAAGCTTAATGCCATGTGATCTGGAAATTATTTTTTGGTTGTTTAAGGAATGTCTCGTTCTCTTAAACAAGCAACTTTTTGAAGCACGAGATATTACATTGATAGTCTCCATATTTTAGTAGTTGCTAAAGTGTGTCTAATTTATATCTTACTTTTCTGTAGTGTCACAAGCAGGTTAAGCTGTCTGGCCGCTCCAACTTCAAGCTTTTTTGCACGTGGTTCCTTCTCTTTGTTATCTTATGTGGGTGCATCTCAAACTTCACATCGTCGTAGGGGGGCACGATTAATCGTTAGAGCTGATAGTGTGAGTATAAGCTTTATTTGTCCTTTTCGACAGTGGAGCTTGTGTTGGTTATTTTTTGGGTTTTTAAATACATTTTGACATATTTTGTAATGCAATTATTGAGCTCTTTCCCTGTGTGATTATATTCACGTGCAGGATTACTATTCTGTTCTAGGGGTGTCAAGAAATGCAAGTAAATCTGAAATTAAAAGTGGTATGCAGACTTATTGTTATTATTATTGTTCTGCACTGTTCTATTACATTCATTACTTGTTTGTTCTCCTCTGCTTTTCTTTTTTGGTTAGATTTTCAAGTTCATCTTTTAATATAGCTTTTGCAAATAGTTGAAGCTTAATATTTTACTCAGGCTCTCGGTTTATCTATTTGCAAGACCCAAAAAACTATCAAGAGTTTCATCGTTCTTAACTGCACAAATGATTATATTTTGTATTTTTCGCTTTTTGCTTTTCAGTTTGTTACTACCGTTTTTGTCCATTTTATTTTGCTTGTGTCGTGTCTCAGTTTATCTACATATGCAATTTGCTTGTATGTTTCATTTTCCTTTCTCTCTTTTAAGTCCATGGAAATTTGACATGGATGACATTAATTTCTTCTATTAAGTGTTTTTGCTTTTAAAAGGAAGAAATGTCATGACTTCATGGATATGCAATGTGGTATTACTAAATGCAGTCTTTTTATGAGAAACCTTATACAGTTGCAGAAAATCTTTGGTAGTTTAATAAAAAAAAATATAGTTCAAAATAATTAAGGTACTGTGCCAGAATATATACGTAAATAAATATATTATTGAGTTGGCGGCTGACACTGATAGTCTTTTATAGTTCTCTATAGAACTGACTTTGTAAATTGACTTGATGACAACAATGGGCTTTGAAGCAGAGCACCATAAAACCTGTTCTATTGTCTACTGGACGTAGTTCTTTGGTTTCTAGTTCACAGTCTATTTGAACCTGCTTTAGAGTTCTTATAAAGAAAAAGCTATTGAAAGTTTGGGAAGGATGAACTATTAGCATATACCTGCTGTATTAAGTAATCAATTAAGTTCAGTTGGAAGCTTTTTGTCAGATATATATTTCTTTCTCTGGGTCAGCTGCATAAGGCATCCCAATCGTTGCATGACCTGTAAATTTCTTCAATTAGCAATATTAACTCTTTTTATGTTTTTCTTCTACAGCATATCGGAAGCTTGCTAGGAGTTATCACCCAGATGTGAACAAGTGAGTCTCTCTCTAGGAACTCTCAGGTGCTGACGTCCACACGCTTTTAAAACGAGAACTGGTAATTCTCTATAGAATTGTTAAAAGACAAAATTTGGACAAAGTAGTTTGTCTTTTAGCATTCTACGTAGAATGAATCTGTGTTCGCATTTTAAAAGTGTGGATGTCCACTCTAGAGAAGGGCTAATATATATATATTCCTAAATGAAGTTATTATATATCATAAGCATGATTTCTTCCTAGTTTGCTAAGCCTTTTGCTAGCCACCATTTGTTTAAATGAACCCTCCATATATTAGTTGTTCTTATTTTTGGGATCATCTAATTCTACACCGCAGGGAACCCAGTGCAGAACAGAAATTCAAGGAAATTAGCAATGCTTATGAGGTAAAAGTTCTGCTATGTTGATTATTTTGGTTTGTGATTTTTTATTGAGCTACAGTTTCAGTAGCCTTGTTGAAAAGTATTTGATCTTTATCTTCTGCAGGTCTTATCAGATGATGAGAAACGATCTCTATATGATAAGTATGGAGAGGCTGGACTTAAAGGTGCTGGTATGGGCATGGGGGTAAGTTAAATTCTGCTGATTATAAATAAGATCGTGCATCCATTATTTCTTTAGTTCTTAGTACCTTCTGTTTCTCATGATTGGATAAACTAATTGATTATGCCAGGATTTCAGCAATCCTTTTGATTTGTTTGAGTCCCTATTTGAGGGCATGGGTGGTATGGGTGGAATGGGTGGCATGGGGGGCAGAGCTTCCAGGAACAGAGCAGTTGATGGACAAGATGAATATTACAGCCTAGTCATAAATTTTAAGGAAGCTGTTTTTGGAGTTGAGAAAGAGATTGAGATAACACGCCTTGAGGCTTGTGGGACTTGCAGTGGTTCGGGTGCAAAACCGGGGACCAAGCCATCTAAATGTAGTAACTGTGGCGGGCAGGGACAGGTAGTCTCATCAGCCAGGACACCATTAGGTGTCTTCCAGCAGGTAATGACCTGCTCTTCATGTGGTGGCACTGGGGAAGTGTTTACCCCTTGCAACACATGTTCTGGGGATGGACGTGTAAGGAGGACGAAGCGGATTAGTCTGAAGATTCCAGCTGGTGTGGATTCTGGTAGCCGTTTAAGGGTACGGGGAGAAGGGAATGCTGGAAGGAAAGGAGGTTCTCCTGGTGATCTCTTTGTCGTTGTTGAAGTTATCCCAGACCCTGTATTAAAACGTGATGATACCAACATTTTATACACCTGCAAAGTGTCATACATAGATGCAATTTTGGGGACTACGATCAAGGTTCCGACAGTGGATGGCATGGTTGATTTGAAAATCCCAGCTGGGACCCAACCAAACACAACACTCGTAATGGCAAAGAAAGGGGTTCCTGTACTAAATAAAAGCAACATGCGAGGAGATCAATTGGTACGTGTACAAGTCGAAATCCCAAAGAGATTGAGCAGCGAAGAGAAAAAACTTATCGAGGAGCTTGCTGATCTGAGCAAGGGAAAGACAGCAAGCAGGAGATAGTTGATTGATTATTAGGCCTTTCTTGTGCTTATCAAATTTATGTTGCTTAACCCCAAAACCATATTCTCAGATTTAAGGGTTGCACTTTCTATGTCTCGGTGCATCTTAGGGGAATTATGAACTTGGCAATTCTCAGTGTGTTGAGGTAAGGAAGGTGGGCTGGTAAGAACCAGGTTTCTGTATTAGCAGTAGGTAAAATTAAAAGGTGATAGTTTTGTACCACAAAAGATTTCCTGGTTAAAGAAAGGAGGTGAAATGGGACGAGATACATCCCTCTTTAATTTTGTTTTTCCACTTTGTTTACACAAGTTATTACTTATTATTTTTTGGAGTTGTTTTAAATTTTGTGCAATAAATACAATCCTTCAAATTTTATATTATCCATTGATTCATTTTAAAGCATTCGGGAATATATATCTATGCATGTCTGATCAAATTATTATATTTTTCTAAATTTTTATTTATTTTATTTTTTGTTATTAACTTGATTTGCAGTTATTTCGAGTTTACATTTGCATAAATATTTTCTTGTAAACTTTTTCTACATTATATTTTCGTGGATTTGTCCAGAACCGTTTTAGATTTTGTTAACGTTTAGACCTCTTTGATTTTCACTCGCTCGTTTCTCTCTCCTGATGTTAGTTTTCATGGCAATTAAACTCTTTCCCTTGAAGAAATAATTGCAACATCCTGGATGAAATTAAACTTTTATTTCTGTAACTTTGAAAGCAGTTTTAGGAACAGATAATTGTTTTTGAAACTAGTAATATAAGGTGTGGATAATGTTAATAAAATCAAATAGAGACTAACGAAATCATTATTATATATATGTAATGTATACATAACTGAAATAGATGGAGCAGACATTAGAAATGACAGGCAGGTTATAAATGCAAAAAGCAAAAACATATATAATTTTAAAGCTCTTAGTTTTTATGTTACATTACATAGATCACTGCAGCTCTACAATTTGATATCAGAACAGAACAGAGCAGACCGACCCTCCAATCCTTTTTGCTTTTGAGGTTATTCGCTTTCACTCTATTTTTCATATTCAAGTAGCTTAGCTAGCACATCTTACTGAATTTAAAAATAATAATAATAATAATTATAGTATATCTTATTCATTAAATTTACGTTTTGTTTTATTTGGAATTAAGATGTTATAATTTTGAAATCACATCTATTGTAATATAAATAAAAAGAAATATTAAATATTAATAAAAAATAAAAAATTAAACCTTACTAAAACAAATATTATTAACTTTTTGTTTTAAAATTTATTTTCAAAATACAATCCCAGACAAGATGTGGAAAGTATAAGTTTCCCGTCTACGTTATACATAGGACAATACAAATTTTTATGTAAACTGAAAGGGTAGAAATGGTCATCACAAGGAAATGTTACAAATCCTCCTAAAATTAATTCAAATTACATTACTACTGAAACTCGTATTCTGATCTATAATTTTGCGCAAACCAAATTATTAAATATGTTTTGAGTTTGGATTTTATTATCTCGGACTAATTATTGTATTTAGTGATAAAAAAAATCATGATGAGCAACAATAATATATACATTACAATAGGGCCTATCAAGGGCTTGGACTTTTCTTCTTTAATATTTGAATGAGATTGTACTATTTATAATTTCAACTAGTCCTACTATGCAAGTGAAGTAATAGATTAGGCCTCTTGCGCCATTATGTTTTGAACAAGTCCATTTAATGCCTCCTTAATCTCTTTAATTCTAGACCTAGTTATCGGGTTTTGAAGAACATGCAAAGGATCACGAACAACTTGATCATGAGCATTCAATTGTAGACTTGACCGTGGGTTTGATCCATCATCATTCTCCTCCTCGTCGAAAGGATTCGTCCTCGGATTACAATCTATATCAAAAAGAGAAAGATTAGTAACATTAAAAGTAGCACTCACATTGTACTCACTCAGTAAATCGATTTTGTAGGCACTGTCATTCACTTTTGCAATCACTTAGAATGGCCTATCTCCTCTAGCATCAAGCTTAGACTTCTTTTGAGCAGGAAACCTCTCCTTACTCATATGCACTCATACCCAATCTCATAGTTCAAATGTAACATGCTTATACCTTCTATTGGCTTGGGTGGCAGCCTGTGCATTTCTCTTCCTGATGTACTGCTTAGTTTGCTAATGCATTTTCTTAACCATTTTGGTCTTTCTCTTCCTATCTAAATTAGAAAACTCATTAATAGGTAAAGGAAGCAAATCCAAAGGCGTTAGTAAATTAAAACCATACAAAAGCTCAAATGGAGAAAACCTAGTAGATGAATGCACACTCCTATTATATGCAAACTTAATAAATGGCAAATAATCTTCTCAAGTTTTCAAATTCTTTTTAATGACAACACGCAATAGTGTGGTCAAAGTCCTATTAACTATCTCGGTTTGATGATCAGTTTGTAGGTGACAAGTGGTGGAAAACAACAATTTAATGCCTAATTTACCCCACAAGACACGCAAAAAATAGCTAAGGGACTTAACATTCCGATTACTAATTATGCTCTTAGGGATACCATGCAAAAACACTATTTCCCTAAAGAACAAGTCAGCAACATTCGTAGCATCATCTGTCTTATAACACAAAATGAAATGTGTTATTTTGCTAAACCTATCTACAATCACGAAAATAAAATTTATGCTTTTCCTAATCCTAGGCAAACCTAACACAAAATCTATGAAAATATTTACCTAAGGTTTACTAGGTACAAGTAAAGGCATATACAAACCATGAGGTTTAACTTTAGACTTGACTTTCTTACATGTAATACACCTAGAACAAATCTTTTTTACATCTTTTTTCATAGGCCAAAAGAAATGTTCTTTGAGAATGTTTAAAGTCTTGGCTACCCCAAAATGTCTCATAAGACCACCTCCATAAGACTCAATTACAAGCTTCTCACGCACAGAGCAATTGGAAACACATAATCTATTGTCTCTAAGCAAGTATCCGTCATGCCTATAAAACCTACCAAATGCAATTTTCTCACATGCTTCATACACAGTGCCAAAATCAACATCATCCACATACATTTATTTTATAAACTCAAAACCAAACAACTTGACATTAAGTGAAGAAATAAGTGTATACCGACGTGACAGTGCATCAGCAACCATATTGTCTTTAAATTGCTTATACTTAATCACATATAGAAATGTCTCCATGAACTCTAGCCACCTCACATGTCTATGACTTAGCTTGTCTTGCTCTTTCAAGTGCTTTAAGGATTTATGATTAGTGTGAATCATAAACTCCTTTGGCCACAGGTAATATTGCTATGTTTCCAAAGAGCACACTAAGGCATATAACTTCTTATCATAGGTGGAATAGTTCAATAGCACTCCGCTTAACTTCTTACTAGAGAATGCTATTGGACATTTTTCCGTTATTTTATTGACTGCTCTACTACAATTAACACACATCCTCCACATCCTATCCTTTTTAGGCACGAGTAATATAGGAACTGCACAAAGTGACATGCTCTCTCTGATTAGACCTTTCGCTAGCAACTTCTCTATCTGCCTCTGTAACTTTTTCATCTGCTCAGGATTGGCTCTGTAAACTGGTCGGTTACGAATAATTGCTCCAAGAACAAAGTTGATTTGGTGCTCAATCCCTTGAATCACTGGCAACTTACTTGGCATCTCCTTAGGGAATATGTCATCGAACTCCTTCAAAAGGGAAACAACACAACTAGGCACAGAAGGGTTAAGATCGTCAGTGCTCAAATAAGCTCCTTTGTACACCAGTACAATCAGAGACTTCTTCCCATAAAAAGCTTCCTTAACCTCCCTATGCTTCGCATACACACTCAATTTCTTATCTAATTTCCTTTTGCTCTCAAATTTTCCATCACTCTTAGGAATACCCCTACTCTCTGTCTCACTAGAACTAGATTTTTCAAGGGACCGCTGTATTCTAAATTGCTCCTTATAAACCTATTTAGGTGTCATTGGTGCTAATGTAATATTCCTATCGTCTTTCTTAAAGGAGTATCAATTACTATACTCATCATGAATGGCACGTCTATCAAACTGCCAAGGTCTACCTAATAATAAGTGCCCTGCATGCATAAGTGCTACGTCACATAACACCTTATCCATATACTTTTTTATCGAAAATGCCATTATCACCTGCCTATTGACATTGATCTCACCACAATCATTCAACCACTGTAATTTATAAGGTCTAGGATGTTTAATAGTATGCAGGCTCAACTTATCAACAAGAAGTTTACTAGTAACATTCACATAACTACCACCATCTATAATCAAGCTGCATACTCTATTTTAAAAATGACACTTCGTGTAAAAAATGTTATCTCTCTGCACATGCTTACCCTCCTAATCCTTAACCTGAGTGTTTAGGGTATGCCTAATAACTAAGGCCTTGCTATTTACGGTATACTTTACATTACTAGCATTATTTAATACAAGCATCTCATCATTACAATCGCTCTCATCCTCTTCAGTCTCTATTTCTCTTGAATTATTCAAAGCCATGACCCTCTTGTTAAGACACTAGGAAGCAATATGACACCTACCTAGATACCTAAAATACTTAATGTCTCTATTTCTTCTTGTTTGATCTACATCCTTATCTTTATCCTTATCTTGATTCACTACCTGGCCTTCTACTTCATATCCTCGTCTGTAGTTCTAGTAACTGGTTTATTATCCTTAGAAGTCCAATTTGGCTTCCAAGATGTGGAACTCGAACCCATCCTAGTATTAGGTTTAGCTACTCCTTTTTACCTTTATAGCCTTATGGACCATGTCCTCTATCTCTACATAGTGTTGAAGCTCTACCACATCAGCTATATCTCTATTAAGCCTATTAAGAAACCTAGCCATAATAGCCTTTCTATCCTTAACTATATCTGTCCTAATCATAGTGGTCTCTATCTCCTTAAAATAATCCTCGACACTTCTACTACTCTAGTAAGAGTCTGTAACCTATAATGTAAGTCCCTATAATAATGACTAGGCATAAACCTCTTCCTTGTAATGGTCTTCATCTCATCCCAAGTGTCTATTAGATGTTCTTTATTCCTCCTCCTACTCAACAAAAATTAGTCACACCAAACTAAGGCATAATCAGTAAATTCCATTGCAGCTAACTTAACCTTCTTCTCTTTTGAATAAATATGACAATAAAAAACTAATTCTATCTTCCGCTCTCATTCTATGTGCATCTCTGGTCATTCTTACCAAGAAATAGTGGTATCTTCATCTTGATGCTACCTAGATTATGATCTACACTATCTCGGTCCCTACCATGTCTGTTCCAATGATTCATTCTATGTCTCCTATTAATCTTATCTCTTCTTTGCATGTTCCTACCTCCACTAACCATTGAGTCCCTATCAAACTCCCTTTCTACCTCAAACTCACTATCAGAACCCAAAGGTGGCTCAAGAACCGGTCTACTAGTCCTACATATGCTAGGTTCACTCTTAGATTTACCCTGCTCCACCTTTACCATGTCTACTTGTAAGTTTTTCAAAATTCACATGAATTTTTCCATTTGTTGTTGCATTGCTTTTATGGTAAACTCTTGTTTATTTTTATCCATTTTAGATCCATTGTGAGACATTATGTTAATTAATTAAAGAACCTTACAATCACTCCCTCACGTGTGTACACTCGAAATAATGTCACTCGTGTTTCACACAAAATATATGGCTTTTACCCTCTAATAGGCTCACACATTCTTCCCTTTTACCACTAAAGCTTCTTTCTATAATTCTTTAAATAAACTAGTTCAGTGGCAATCTTGTACTTTCAATCCAACAAATGCCATAAGTTAATCACAATGATTCTCAACGGAATGAAATTGACGTGGAAACAAAACTACGAATGCAAGAATACGAATATACGCCCTCAGAACAAGTAAATGAAGTTTTGACAACAAGAAATCAAAGAATAATTGCTAAAAGAGTAATGAAACCCTAATTGACACTAGAAAGCAAACAAAAACAAATTAGAATTACAAAGACAATTAGAAATAAGGTGAAATGGACAAATAAAGTGAGCTAAAAACAAGGAAACAAGCCAAAAGACGAACACGAACAACATAGAAATAAATATGAAAATAAACAAGAAATTAAGCACAAGGAATGAAATTTTAGCCCAAATTACGCAATGGTGTTTAATTAAGCCTTAAAACCCAAGTTAGAGGTTTTTAAGTGCTGAACCCAATCTAATTTATCTTAACTTCATATCTGATCCCAAGGGAAATTTGTCTCAAATTATATCCAAACTAACCACTAACCAAGGCTAAACAATTTAACTAGCCCAAATAAAAAAAAAATAAACTAATAAGAAAGCCTAACTAGTTTCTTTTACTTGCCGAAAACCTGAATTCAACTTCTCTTCTTTTTTCATAATTAATATGAATTTTCAATCAAATATCACCCCTTTTACTACAATTTAGTCACAAATCACCTTCAGATTTGAGAATTTTTTTTTTTAAATAATAAACAAGAAAAAAATTGGCTCTCCTCCCTAAGAAATAGTCGCAAGTCACCCAAAGGAAAAAATAACCAAAATCCTAAAACTAAAGATTAAAAATAAGAAGACAAACGATAAAAGGATAAAACCTTGTTAGAACATAAGCTCTGATACCAATACGAACCTCTAAAGAACGATGCTTTGAAAATCTGAATAAAGGTGAATAGAACCCCGAATAGCTAAACCAATGTTGGAAAGTTAACCTTTGACTCGAAACTCGCAATAAGCAACTAACCAACGATATTCTAAAAGAGAATGCCACAAGATCACTCTTGATAAGTTCTAACTCTTATGTTTGTGTAAATAACATGAAAGAAAAGATTAACTCACAGTAAAAATATGCATTTTCGTGCCTCCCCTTTAGCCAAGGGTTATAACACCCTTAAATTCATCATACTTCTAAAAACTAGGATTTTTAATTTGAAAACCCTAATAATATAGTTTGGGCTTGAAATTTGACCTATAATAATATCTCATAAAGTACTATAAGTCAAATAAAATTTAGGTCTAAAAGCCCATGAACAGAAAATGACCAAAATAATTATAAATTAGAACAAGAGTAATTAGGTTAAGGAATAGTGACGAATTTGACCTATGTGCAATGGGGCCTATCAAGGGCTTGGACTCTTCTTCTTTGATGTTTGAACAAGATTGTACCATCTATAATCTTTAATTGAGCCCAACTGTGTAAGTGAAGTAATGAATTGGGCCTTTTGCGCCATTATGTTCTGAACAAGTCCATTTAATGCATCTTTGATCTCCTTAGCTCTAGATCTAGTTATCAGGCCTTGAGGAACATACAAATAATTACGAACAACTTGATCATGAGTATTCAATGGTGGGCTTAACCGTGGGCTTGATCCATCATTATATAACATTATAAGTATGGGTGCTAGCACTTGTTTAAAGATTAATAAAAAATAATTATTAAAATACCATTTTAAGGACTCTTGCAAGAAAAATAATGAACATGTGAAAATAAGAGAACCAATTATTTTTGTTAATTAATTTTTTATTTTTATATTTTCTTAATTTAAATAGTTTTTAAAAATCTCTCATTCTTTTAGTCTTAATTTTTTTTCAATTGTGTCTCAATTAAATATTGACTTGATTATCGAATAGAGGTGAAACTACAATAGAATCTGTAGGTAAATTTCTTTTCAGACTTACAAGTAAAAAATTTATGGGTCTATTCATTCCACATATATGCAAATATGATTTGATATTATATATATATATATATATATATATATATTACATGAAGAGTTGAGGACTTGAGTCCATAATTTTAATTTTTTAAACTTAATTTTGATGGTGGCTCTTATAGCAAATTGCTTGTTGTTTGTTTATGCAAATATCTAGTATTTAAGTCTATGTTATTTGTGTCGGTGTACATAGACAAATAAAGCATTAATTAGATACTTTGGTTTGGTGGCTGTAGTATAATTAATATATATAGTTGCTCAATAATCTATTTCCTAAATCTTATAGGTGGCTACTTTCTTAGCAGAATTGTTTGGTACACATGGTTTATTCTTTCATTCTTTGGATGATCAGAGAAAGAAAATAGAGGAAGAAGATATTTTAAGGTTTAGACCATGAAAACTTATGCTTTAGGAAACTATGAATGGGTTTAGGATTTAGAAGCACAAAGCTCCAAATGGTTGATACAAATTAACAAACAATTAAACAATTTGATCACAAAAATTACAATTAAAATTAACATATTATTCTAATTCTAATTCTATATATATATTTTTTTGGTTGAGCACAAAAACAGCTAATCTTTTTATCATATATGATAAAGTAAAACTCTAATGGTTTCATTGAAAGTATCGAGAGGAAATATCTTTGAATTTTGAACAATCCCCCCAAAAAATAACGCATATCAATACTTAGAAATGAAAATATCCCTTGTATATAAATATTTATAACAAACAAAAATCAATTAACCTCTAACAAGCCATGAGTTCTGAATTTCTATTTTGTTTGGTTCCCTAGAAAATGAATTCATCAATTTTTTTTCTTTATTAAAGAATAATAGGTTCATTATGTTGGAGATATGCCCTAGAACCAATCATACCATACGAATCAGGGATATCATCCTTATGTATATATATATTTGTAATTAATTGTAAATTAGTTTACGATTAATAAAATGACTTTTATATCAATTTAAATGTTTACTTGTGAATTTATATTGTATAGAAAATGCAGAATGAGATCCCGTGATGTATTATGATGTCAAGATTCTATCTGCAAAGAGTTGTAGATATGAGCACAGAGTTTTCATTTGAATACATCTGAATAAGTTCCTGGTTGAGGTGATGTCATATAGGAGTATGACATTACATGACTAATATAGTTGATGCTGCCAAGGATTAATATTAAATGCTAATAGTTGGGTGATGAGTCTCATGTCACAAGAGCATAAACATGGATAATACATTGGAGAACATGTTGCTGAACATGACTAAACGTGACTAATCACTTAAGTGATTATCTGTAGTTAATGATACATCACACAGCCGTACTAGTGTACCACTAGTTCTATGACCTAAGGTGTCATAGCTGCCCTCCACACTGAGACATATCGTTCACTTGTGCATATCGTATTGGGCTAGCCATGCCTAGTGAAAGAAGATTACTAGCAATGTATTTAAGTGTATGAGGACAGGTAATGGCAAAGATGAAATCTACATGATTAGATGTTGGTGCTTGAGATCCTAGGTGGAACTGTCATACGCGGGAATAAAGTCTTTAACTAAAGCATGTATATCCAAAAATGTATTTCACAATATATTAATTTTGTATATGATTGAGGTTCTGATCCTATGATTGAGTTAAGGGGTTGACGATACTATGACCTGCACTCGATTGGGAGTCAATAACAAAGAGACGTTACTATATGCACATACGACTATATGAGTTTATCTGGTATATTCATTCATCAGTGTCTAGGAGTCATGACATCTTGCTAGAGGTCACTCATAATCATTGGAAACTTTGGTTACAAAGAGTTGTACCAAACAGATACAAAAGAGTTCATATCTACCCATGTCTAACTCACAATAAACCTAGAGAGTCACACACATTAGTCGGTTACTTGATAATGAAGGTATTTACTATTATACAATAATCATTAATTATTTAATGATATTGTTCTAATACTTTAATCAGGTAGTAATTTGATTCTTTATTATAAAGAATAAATATTTCAGCAAAGACGCGCTAGCACCTGTATGCGTGGGAAACATTTCGGTTAATTATAGGATTTCGTAAATATGATTTACAGATGTTATATTAGCGTATAGATATAATACTTTAATATTGATTAAAGTATTAATAAAATAATAATACCTAATGTAATGATTATAATATATATATATATATTAAAGTAATATATATTTATATAATATTTAAAATAATCATTACTATATATATTATTAAAGTAATAATATATATAGGATATATATATTCTCTCTCTCAATATGTAAATATATATATTAATTTGATTAGTGTATATATATATATATATTATATTAAAATATCAATTGGGTTGATGTTTGTTGATTCAATCAATCAAGTCATGACACATTACTTTTGCTCAATTAATGAATTGAGAGGCAAGTGGGTTAGGATGGCAGTGCAGACATCAAGTGGGCAACTTGATTGTTGAAAAGTAAAAAGGCTTAAGTGTTAAGTCAAATAGCTAAGCATTGAATGCAACGCCCTTCTCTTGCATAGAATCGAGAGAGCTTCATCTTCTTCATTTTCTCTATATTTTCCTTTGTGCGTTTTTCCTTAGAAAAGGATTTTGTATGTTTGGTTTTGAACCAAAAATAGAGGAGAGAAGAAAGACGCTAAGAGAGAAAGCTTTGGTTTAGCTTGGTAAAGCTGAAACCCTTAGCTTGAAGATCCCACAATGAAACCGGAACCATCGTCGTTAACCCGATGTGTGGATATGCTTGAAGGCAAGCGAGGAGATTAGTTTGCTGTTTCGGATAAAATTTTAGAGAAGTACGACATCTCGACTTTGTATTTAAGTTTAAAAAATGTTTTAAATCTCAAAAATATATATATGTACAAGTCTAAATCTGTTTGAGAGCCTTTTCGCATGTCCGTGAGATGGGTGTGGCTTCCTTGTAGCAGTCGCGCTCCCGGGAACTGATCCCATTCATCACACTTCTGCTGCAGGTGCGAAATAGAGTATCATTTTTTATATCATCTCCTTTCAAGTGGTATCAGAGCTAAACGATATGTGTATGTATGTATGTTTTGGGAAATATGTGTTGGGATGTTGATTTATGTTCATATGCATGTTTTTTGTAGCTTTGATGATGAATGAAGTTATTTTAAATGATTTAGATGTGTTTTGAAAACACTAGAAGTAGTTAAAAATTGCAGAGTATTGTTCTGTACGTAGCAAGTATCAATTCTTTTGTGTAAAGTGCGATACTTTGGGTGATAGAACAATACCTGATGCTCAAATATTGACATGTTTTAAGAGAGTGTCAACACTTTTGTGAAAAATGTTGATACCCGGAATGAAAGTATCAATACTTATTATTCTAGTATGATTTTGTTTCAAGTGAGTATTGGTACTTTTGAGAAAGTATTGACACTTTGAGAAAGTATCGATACTTGTTAGCCTGACAACAGTGGGTGTCGATACTTTGGTGAAAAGTATCGATACTTGTTAGCTTGACAACAGTAGGTGTTGATACTTTAGTGAAAATTATCGACACTTGCTAGCTAAAAGTATCGGCACTTGATGATTCTCAGAATCAAGTATTGACACTATGAACAACAGAGAGATGCTTGCTGAATTCGATGGAAAGTGTCAATACTTTCGTGAAAAGTATTGATACTTTCATGAAAAGTATTGATACTTTTTGCATAAAAGAAAAGTAGCAATACTTTATAAATAGAGTATCGACACTTTGAGCAGCAGATATATACTGGTGAAATATGACGAAAAGTATCAATACTCTTTTGTAAGGTATCGATACTTTCTGAATAATTAGAATAAGTATCGACAGAAATGGAAAGAGTTAATACTTGCTGGATGTAAAGGACAAAGTGTCGTTACTTTAAGAAAAGTATCGACACTTGTTAGCAAAAATATCGAGTGTTGATACTTGCTGACTACTGGGTCGATACATTTTAGAAATGTATCATACTGTGCATGCCGAGTGTCGACCTTTTTAAAGAAAGAGTTGACACTTATAGTCTGAAGAAGTCGATTGGATCGACACCTCGCAGAATGAGTAGACACTTACAAGTTTCGACCTACACTGTTTCTGTTAAAAAAAAAGAGTAAATTTTTTTTTCTTCATTCATGTATAATCATGAAATATCAAGATATTTCTTTAGCCACAAATTACACAAGCACTATTTTGAATAGTAAATTTTATATCATCAAAAATTCAATTTGTTAAAATTAAAATTTTTTAGAGTTTTAAATTGTTTCAATTGAACAGAAAATAATACTCTGAATTAAAATAAAATTGAATGATGATTCTAATTGATTTTAAGTCAAGTAGAATTAACAAAATTCTAGTGGGAGTAAATATATGAACAGAAAATCAACAAATTAATATTGTATTAATTAATGTCTCTCTCCAGTAAATTAATTTGTTAATTTATTAAATTGATTTGATCAATATGTAATGTGTAGAATTTGAAATTAATATCATTAGATGATATAGATTTTAAATTTCATTGATAAACAATAAAATATATGTATGCATATTGATGTGTATATTAAATGAGATCAAAAATGGAAATGTCTCTCTTATAATATTAGGTTCAATCCTTCCAATGCAGTAAGTAGGTTATAGGCATCTTAGATGGGGTAACCCAATAACTGTTAGGTGAGGACTCTCACGGGTTATCGTAATCTATTTGACCTATTTTTTGATATGGGGTTTTTGGCTTCCAATAACTATTAGGTGAAGGGTTTGATTTCATTCCTATTCAAGAAAAGGTGTTGGCTCTAGCCTAACTAGGTTGAAGCACCAATAACTATTAAGTGAGGTGTCTTATCTTAGAAGAAGATTAATAATGTTTTGTAAAGAGTTACAAACAAAAATGAGTTTCTGACTTATTAGGCTTACTTCACCAATAAATGTTAGGTGAGATTTTGTAAGTTTGGTAAGAATATGATCACCTACGAAAATCTGTAATTTGATTATAGTTTTCTCATTGAGGGAGTATGAGATATAATTAAAGTAGCGGGAGCACTATTTAGTTTAAAGTTGATAACTGAATAGTTTGATATTTACTGTAATACATTCTGATGTATTTTTTGTTTTCTGTAGATCTCTTTTCTAGTGGGAGAATAATGAGTAACCCTCTTCTCAAAATCCTTAACATCCATAAGCTTACTGAACCTAACTTTAAGGTTTGGTTTCAGAATCTAAGAATTATTCTAGATTCTGAGAGAATTAGTTATGTTCTTTAAGAGCCTATGCCCAAGTCCCTTCCAAAAGAGGCTACACCAGAGGAGAAGGAAACTTTCTAGAAATTTAAGGACGATAATCTCAAAGCTAGATCGTATATGCTGGCGCCTTTGAGTGATGACTTGCAGACTTAGAGTAAGTACATAGAGGATGCCTTAGCGGTTTATCTATCTTTGGTGGATTTATTTGGGGAGAGTTCTAGTTACAAGCGGTACGAGTTGTCCATTGCTTTATTTGGAATGAAGTTAATTCGAGAGTGCCTCTGGAGTCTCATTTTATGAAGATGATAAACCTAATAGGTCAGCTAGCCTCTTTGGGGTTTTCTATGGACTTCAAATTACAAATGGATTTGATCCTTTAGTCATTCCTGTCTAGTTTTGACCAGTTTGTTACCAATTATCATATGAACAAACTGTCACATACTCTTCTTAAACTTATGAATGAAATTGTTTCATTTCATAAGAGAGTCTCAAAGAGTAAAGAGAAAGAGACTGTTTTTGTTGCGATGTCTTATGGTAAGACATTGAAGAGGAAAGGTAAGAAGTCCTCCGAGGTTAGATCCAAAGGAGGATTCTCCAAGAAAATGAAGGGCAAAGACAAACGAGTTGCTAGTAGCCATGCCAATGATGAGTGTCATCATTGCAAGAAGCTTGAGCATTGGAAGAGGAACCGTCCTCTTTACATGGAGAGCTTGAGATAGAGGAGGGCATAAGGCATGCTTTCTTGTCATGTTATAGAAACTGAATTAAGTGTTAGTTCAGATTCATATAGCTGGATAATTGATTCAGCTACCACTTTTCATATTTGTATGTCGTTACAGGACCTTCACAGTAAGCAGTTACTGAAGGAGGGTGCAGTGATATTGAAGATGGCAAATAGAGCAACAGTTGCTACTACTTACTTAAGGACATGCAAAATTGTTCTGCCTTCGGGTCATGTTTTTATATTGTACAAAACTATATATTTTGATAATGCCAATAAAAACATTTTGTCTATCCATCAATTATGTAAATAGGGTTACACTTTTATGTTTGATGAATATAACTATTGTATTTATTTAAAAAATAAATTGATTGGCATTAGCTTAAATGTAAATGGTTTATATATTCTTAAGATAATTGAAATTAACATGACTAATATTATTAATAAGAAATGATCTAGAAATGAATTTAATTAAAAACTTATATGGCATCATAGATTTTGTCACATTGGAGATAAAATGATTATGAAGATGGATAGTGATGGACTAACAGGTCTATTGAGTTCTAAACCCTACCCAACTTGTGAATCATGTTTTCAAGGAAAGATGACTAAGTCACCTTTTGCTGGATAAGGAAATAGAGCCAGTGAAGTTCTTGAATTGATGCATACTGATGTATGTGGTCCGTTTAGTGAAATGGCCAGAGAAGGTTTCTCATACTTCATAACCTTTACCAATGATCATTCACGTTATAGTTATGTGTACTTACTGAAGTACAAATCTGAATCTTTTGAAAAGTTCTACGATCTGATGGTGGAGGTGAATACTTAAGTACTGAATTTCTTGAATTTCTAGAATTTCTTAAGATTAATGGTATACTTTTTCAACTTACACCTCTTTATACACCTCAGCATAATGGTGTATCGGAAACGAGAAATTGTACTTTATTAGATATAGTATGATCCATGATGAGCTTTATGAACTTACCTACATATCTTTAGGAATATACCTTGCATACCGCATTATACATCTTGAATAGGACTCCATCGAAAACAGTTCCCAAGACACCGTATGAAATATGGTATGAGAAGCTTCTAAGCTTCAATTATATTAAGCCTTGGGGATGTCCAGCTTATGTTAAAATAATTAATACTAGGAAGCTAGATGTTAAGTCTGAAAAATGCCGATTTATAGGATATCATAAAAATAGTTTAGGATATTATTTCTACTTTATGTTGATCAAAGGATTTTGATTAGTAGAAATGCACAGTACCTCGAGAATCAATTCATTGAGGATAGTGTTGTAGGTAAAAACATTAATCTTTTAAAGAAGTCTAGAAAGCTTGATGATGATGAACCTCAAATGGATGAGCATGTTGATGCTGATGCACAAGATCATGTTGATGAACCAGTTCGATCTGATCCTCAGTCTTCTGTAGATTGAACTCTTTGTAAATCTACTAAGATATCATGCCCTCCTCAAAGATATTATTTTTTTTATGAAAATGATTTTGAATCATTTATGATAGGAGAAGATATATAAAGGGAAGATCATAGAATTTGTGAAGAAGCGATATTATATATTGATTCTAGAAGATGGCTTGAAGCCATGAAATTTAAAATGGAATCCATGTATGCAAATCAAGTGTGGTCAATAGTTGATCCACTAGAAAGAATTGTTCTTATCAGTTGTAAGTGGATTTACAAACGAAAATTTGGCAAAGATGAAATTGTAGAGACTTTTAAAGTTAGGTTGATGGCAAAATAGTTATAATCAGAAACGAGCTATTGATTTTGATGAAACCTTTTCGCCAATAGCTATGCTAAACCCCATTCAGATATTACTTGCAATTGTAACTTATTATGATTATAAGATATGATAGATGAATGTAAAGACAACATTCGTTAATGGCTTCATTGAGGAGACTATATACATACAACAGCCTGTTGGGTTGTTGCATCTGATGATAGTCATAAGGTATGTAAGTTGCATAGATCCATTTATGGATTAAAGCAAACTTTTAAAAACTAGAACATACAATTCGATGAGGCAATCAAATCGTTTGACTTCATCAAAAATATTAATGAATCGTGTGTCTACAAAAAAGAGAATAACAATGCCATCATATTCCTTATATTGTATGTAGATGACATACTACTCATAGGAAATGATGTGGTCATGTTATTTGAGAGAAGCAACCTTCATTTTAAGTATTCGTATCTATAGAGATAGAGCAAAACAAATGATAGATCTTTTCCAGAGTCTATATATAGATAAAGTATTGAAGAGGTTAAGTATGGATAGTTTTAAGAAGAGTTTCTTACCTTACAGACACAATGTCCATCTCTCTCGAGAAATAGGACCCAAGATTGAAATTGAGCATGAGCGTATGTAGAAAATTCCTCATCCTTCAGCAATAGGTAGTCTTATGTATGCTATGTTATGCACTAGACTTGATATAGCATATGCTGTGAGTAATACGAGCCAATATCAGACAAACCCTAGAGAAGAATATTAGACTGCAGTCAAGTGAGTCTTAAAGTACTTGAAAAGAACTAAGGATTTAGTGTTGACTTATAGAGGAGGTGAGTTGAAACTCGAGGGTTACATGGATTCTGATTTCCAATTAGATGTAAATGATAAAAAGTTTATTTCTGCATTTATCTTCATATGTAATGAAGGTGTCGTTTGTTGGAAGAGTTCTAAATAGACTACCACAACGACTCCACTATAAAAGCTAAGTATGTCGCTGCTTCTGAAGCTGTGAAAAAGGCTATTTGGATCCATGAATTTGTTACAAAACTTGGAGTTATTCCTTCTATAATTAACCCAGTAACTTTGTACTGTGACAATAATAGAGCTATAGCTCAGGCTAAGGAACCGAGGTCTCATAAGAACTTTAAACATATTAAAAGGAAATACCACTTGATCAGAGAGTTTATATTAAATAAATAGATACTAGTGCAAAAAACCTCATCCGTAAATAACGTGGTGGACCCATTGACTAAGCCAATGACATAGTAGCAACTGGATCACCACATGGAGAGGATGGGTATTAGATACCATGGCGATTGACTCTAGTGCAAGTGGGAGTTTGTTGAAGATATGCCCTAGAATCAATCGTGTCATACGATTCAGTGATATCATTCTTATGTATATATATTTTTGTAATTAATTATAAATTAGTTTACGATTAATAAAATAGTTTTTATATCATTTTGCATGTTCAGTTGCGAATTTATATTGTATATAAAATATAGAATGAGATCCTGTGATATATTATGATGTCAAGACTCTATCTGCTAAGAGTTGTAGATATGAGTACAGAGTTTTAATTTGAATACATTCGAATCAGTTCCCAGTTGGGTGATGTCATATGGGAGTATGACATTGCATAACTGGTATATTAGATGCTGCCAAGGATTAGTATTGGATATTAATAGTTGGGTGACGAGTCTCATGTCACTAGAGCATAAACATGGGTAATACACTAGAGAACATATTGCTGAATGTGACCAAACGTAACAAATCACATGGGTGATTATCCACAGTTAATGTAAGTTACACAACCATACTAGTGCACCACTAATCCTATGACCTGAGGTGCCACGGCTGTCCTCCACACTAAGGCACATCGTTCATTTGTATATATCGCATCGGGCTAGACACGCCTGGTGAAAAATGCTTGCAGGCAAAGTGTTTAAATGTATGAGGATAGATGATGATTAAGATAGAATCTACTGGCATAAATGTTGAAGTTTGAGATCTTATGTGAAACTGTCATACGCAGGAATAATGTCTTTGGCCAAAGCATGTATGTCTGGTAAGATGTTTCATGGATATATGAATCCTGTATGTGATAGAGGTTCCGATCCTATGATTGAGTTAGGGGTATGATAATACCATGACCCGTACTCGATTGTGAGTCGATAGCAAATGGACTTTACTACATGCACGTACGACTATATGGGTTTATCCGGTATATTCATTCATCTATGTTTGGGGGTCATGACATCCGCTAGAGGTCACTCATGATCATTGGGAACTTTGGTTATAAAGAGTTATATTAAAGAGATACGAAATAATTCGTATCTACTCATGTCTAGTTCATAATGAACTTAGGGAGTCACACACATTAATCAGTTAATTGATGATGATGGTATTTGCTATTATACAATAATCATTAATTAGTTAATAATATTGTTCCGATATTTTAATTGGGTAGCAATTTAATTATTTATTGTAAAGAATAAATTTTCTGACAATGACGCATTAACACCTGTATGCATGGGAAATGTTTCGATTAATTATAGAATTCCGTAAATATAATTTATGGATGTTATATTAGAATATAGATATAATGTCTTAATATTGATTAAAGTATTAATAAAATAATAAATATGTATTATATTAATATAATAATAATATCTAATGTAATGATTATAATATATATATATAAATACATATATATTAATTTGATTAGTATATATATATATATAGATATTATATTAAAATATCAATTGGGTTGATGTTTGTTGATTCAATGAATAAAGTCATGACACATTGTTTTTGCTCAATTGATGAATTAAGAGGCAAGTGGGTCAAGACTGTAGTACAGGCATCAAGTGGGCAACTAGATTGTTGAAAAGTAAAAAGGCTTAAGTGTTAAGTCAAATAGCTAAGCATTGGATGCAATGCCCTTCTCCTACATAGAACCGAGAGAGCTTCATCTTCTTCGTTCTCTTTGTATTTTTTCTGTGTGCATTTTTTCATAGAGAAGGATTTTGTGTTTGGTTTTGAACCAAAAACAGAAGAGAGAAGAAAGAAGCTAGAGAGTGAAAGTTTTGGTTTGGCTTGGTGAAGCTGAAACCCATAGCTTGAAGATTCCATGACGAAATCGGAACCATTATTGCCAACTCGACATGTGGATACGTTTGTAGGCAAGCGAGGAGATTGGTTTGTTGTTCCAGACAATAAATTAGAGAAGTACAACTTTTCAACTTTGTATTTAAGTTTAAAAAATGTTTTAAATCTAAAAAATATACATATGTACATGTCTAGATCTGTTTGAGAGCCTTTTTGTATGTTCATGAGATGGGTGTGGCTTCCCAGTAGCGGTCGCGCACTCAAGAACTAATCTGCGCGTCGCGCTACCGCTGCAAGTGCGAAATAGAGCATCATTTTCTAGATGGTTTCCTTCACATTAAACAAACCACATGTTGTCTTTGCTCTGTATCCTGCGCAAGGCCATGTTAACCCTTTAATGCAATTAGCAAAGCTATTGCATTTAAGGGTTTCCTATGTAACCTTTTTCAATACCGAGTTTAACCACAGACGTTTAATCCGATCTAAAGGACTAGACTTTGTTAAAGGCTTACCAGATTTTAGGTTCGAAGCAATACCAGACGGGCTGCCACCGTCGGACGTCGATGCAATGCAGGATTTATGGGCACTATCTTATTCTATTCAAAAGAACTGCTTCGATCCTTTTAGAGAGTTGCTTAGTGAGCTGAGATCGTCGATGAAGGTTCCTCCTGTTACATGCATCATCTCTGATGGGCTCATGACTTATACCATTAACGTGGCGCAGGAACTAGGTATTGGAGAAGTTCAGTTCTACACTACCTCGGCTTGCGGATTCATGGCGTATTTGTATTGTGGTGAACTCATTAAAAGAAGACTCGTTCCATTTAAAGGTATGTACATTTTTATCTTCATAATAACTTTAAACAACTTTGTTAGTATAGGAATAATTTTCTGATACTTCTCCGGGTCAAACCTTAGAAAAATTCTACGCCAACAAAAGACATTTGCTACGGTCGCGTTTTGATTTACTAAATAGACAAAAAAAAGTTGGCTATATATATAAATGTTTTGTGAAATAAAGTGTTGTCTTTAGTTTGTCAGGCGACATGCATTTTATATAAAATTAAGTGTAAATGTTTGCCTTTTTCTAAAAATACAAGGGGACATAACAACAATTTTTTATAAAGAGTTGTTAAAAAAAAAAAAAAAATACTCATCTATTGTTTAATGAGTTTATTTATTTATTAATCGTTGTAACTGGCTTATCACGATCAATATCCATCTTCTGAATTAATGATTAACTAATTTATTTGGTTCAAATTAATTATTTAAAATTGAGCCAAAAAAAAGTGTATTAAAATATTCTCCATGTTACAGATGAAAACATTATCGCGGATGGCAGTTTGGATACACCAGTCGATTGGATTCCAGGAATGTGAAACATCCGGCTTAAGGATTTTCCAACAGTTATCAGAACCACTGATCGCAATGACATTCTTTTGAACTTCATGAAGGGTGAAACAGAAAATTGCTTAAATTCATCTGCCATTATTCTTAACACATTTGATGGCTTTGAAACTGAAGTTTTAGAGGCACTTGCTACCAAATTTCCTCGCATTTATATTATAGGCCCGCTTTCCTTATTGCTTGGACGAGACATAACTTTAACCAAACCCAAGTCTGCAAAATCAAGCTTATGGAAGGAAGACTTCAAATGTCTAGAATGGCTTCACCAAAGACAACCTAACTCAGTTGTGTTTGTAAGTTTTGGTAGCATAACTGTGATGTCTGACAAATGTTTAATGGAATTTGCATGGGGGCTCGCAAATAGTAAGCATCCATTTTTGTGGGTAGTTAGACCAGATTTGGTGATGGGAAAATCAGTTATATTATCCGAAGAATATTACGAAGAGATTAAAGATAGAGGATTGATCGTCAATTGGTGTCCGCAAGATCAAGTACTTTCTCATTCTTCAGTTGGTGCTTTCCTAACTCATTGTGGATGGAATTGAACTCTCGAAAGTGTATACGGAGGCGTGCCTGTAATTTGTTGGCCTTGTAAGAGATTAATCATGATGTAAACCGTGATGAAATGGAAGCTCTTGTAAGAGAAATGGTGGAAGGGAAAAGGGTAAGCGAATGAAGAAGATGGCTATGAAATGGAAGAGGAAAGCAGAATCATCTACTCGCATTGGGGGATCATCTTACTAGAATTTCAATAGATTCATTAAGGATGTTTTATATGGCAGCCAAAAATCTTGTGTACTTATATTTGTGTATTCAAAATAGATAAACAAATTTAATATGGGCTATTTCGATGTCATAAGCACAACCGGTAATAAGAAGATGAGACTTGTTAGTTGTTGATGTTAGTGGAGTTGCCTATTGCTGCCCTTAAACTGTATTTTGTTTCTATAATTAACTTCTGATACTGGAAAAGTGTTAGGTGATCACTCAAATCGTAAACTTAATTTAGTAGTTTATCTGTCATTATTATTATGTTAAGTTTAATGGCTAGACCCACTTGTACCGTAAATAACATTAATATTATATTAAGCGAATGGCTTTTCAGTTTTTAGATCTTACCCGCCTGGGTTCGACCACCTCAAGTACAACGGGATAGATTGTTGAATGCAATTTTCGAGCTCTACACTTTCGATGACAGTTTAATCAGTCACGTATCCGAATTTTATCTTAGTGGGGGTCTAATTTGAATAAAAATATAATATATATTTTTAATAAAGAATGTCACGACGTACGTTAATTATGCTTAAAAGGTTTTGCACTCTCTAGTTTAATACATTTTTACAGTTATATATATATCAGTTAAATTAATATGTATAAAAATATAATCATGTTGATTTGGTATTAAGGTGTTTTCAGTTAATTTTAGAAATAAAGTTGAAACTTTATTTGATAACACCTACTTTTAGTATACTCACCACTTTTTTATTAAAATTTGACATTTAACACTTCTAACTCACAGAAGTTAGAAGTCCACTACACCTCAATACCAAATAGACTTCTAGTCACATATCATAACTAGAGTCTCAATATGTATTAACAAAATATATATTTTCTTATTTATTAGATAAATAAGCAAATATAATACATACAATCATGATGTTAGTTTAGAAAGGTTAATATGAATGACAATTTAGGTTTTGATAGTATTTCATATAATAAAAAAAAATATATATATATATATATATAATAAAATTAAGAAACAAAAATTTAATTCCTAAAATTAAGATGTTTACCAAATAGAACTTGTTTAGTTCTATTATTTTGTAACGAAAAAAAGATAATTACAGTAATAATTTTTATTTTTGAAAAAAAAAGTAAATGTGAAAGAAATATAGTGATAAAAAAGTAGTGAGAAATATATATATATTGTAAAAATTAAAAAAGAGATCGTTCTATTAAATTAATTATTTGTAACATTTTTCTCTTTCTTGGATTATATTTTAATTGTTTATAAAATTTTCTAAAGTATAAAATTTTTAATGGATACTCAAAGTGTCATGCCCCGATCTCAAGAAATTGACACGTGACAACCGTCGCATACCTTCGAGAATCGTCCCATTAATTTGGAATGTCCCAAGAGTCTGCAAAACTAGTTAAAATCATTTTCATAACTTATTTATGTATTCAGCCCTACATTCTACTTGCTCAAATCACATCATTAATAAAAATATTCATCAAGTTTATATTTAGAATTCCAAATTCCAAAATATTTTACAATAATATCCTTCAAAAATAAAATAAATTTTTAAAATATAATATAAAATTTCAAAATACAAATTTTGATAAGTTACCGGTGGACTCAATTAGAGAACGAAGCGAGCCAAGAAGATTCTACCCGAAAAACTATGGTTTTCTAAAGGCCACACCACGTCTAAATCTTCGCGCACTTCACAACCTGAAATTGAAGGGTGAAGGGAGATAAGTATATACTACTTAGTGAATGAACTAGCAAAACATAAAGGTTATGTAAAATACCCTAAGATATTATAATTATTTAACCATGTCATTTATGTAAACATAAAAATTTATACAACATAAAATTTAGACCCATGGATTTTCTTTAGTAACACAAACCTAGGCTAGCCACCTTTTTCAAGTACTACCCTGACCTAGGATAACACCCGAGACCACCAGTGATTTCTTTTTAATAATACAATTTATGGGAAAAATATATTTTTAACAAAAATCTTTTAAACATCAATTTAAGTTTTATTTATCAAAACTAATTTACAAGATTTTTTTTTTATAAAACCATTTGCTCGAATCACTAGTGTTGGCCCAAGCAGTCACATGGTGATGCTCGTGACTATTCTTGCAATACTTGGTCCAAGACTAAGTCAATTTATAATAAATATATCAATACATAATACAATGAGGGGGCACACCATAATCCATCTATTACTCCTACCCCACTTAGCTTCCACTCACTTATGCGCCTTAAAGGTCCTCCACAGACTACACGCTGTAACTACATAAATATCTAATGTATAATATATATCATATATTTATTTATTATCTCGACCGAATACCACATAACTATTATATCAAATCCAAAAACAAAACGTGTAATTCAATATCAATGCCCTAAGGGCTATTTCTATAAATCAAAGCCATACATGTATAAAACAACAAAAAATCCAAAATATATAGGCGAAAATAATTATTCAACCCAATTTATATATCCCATGACTTTTATTAATTCTAAAAGGTTTTTTTTAAAATAAATAAATATAAGTTTTGAACCATTTGAAACAAAATTAGTCCACTCACAATCTAGGGAGGGTATGCACTCCCTTCATTTTAATCCTCACTTTGACTGTGTTCTTTGTTCAAAGTATTTACGCCTAAATATATATATATATATATACAACACCGTTAATTCTTAAACTTCAATTGATTATTCCTTTCTCTATAAATGATATGCATGCATAATGAATCTAATTTCCTAAGTTGACACATAGATTAAGGTTCTGTCCCTAAAAAAAAATTTTGCGAGTCATTAGAATTTTATTTATAATTGACCTTTCAGGTTCTTTTGCTCATTTTGGACAATTAAGAGATAGACTTTTAAAAGTTACTTGATTATAAATTAAACTAAACTTTATGAGCTTTCTAACGGTTTTTGAATCACTTAATTCGGATATCATTTAGGACTCCAAAACTAGTTTATAAAATAGGACAGCAAATAGAAATTTTATACTGGGCTGATTACTTTGTACATGCAAAAAATTTGAGACCCTATTTGACCAAAAGAACGTACTCTAAATCCAGCTTTTGAATACTCATTTTGAAGGTTTTCGTGTCTAATTTGATTATTTGATTATGGCTCTAATAGATTTTTTCTAAAAGAGCTTTTATTCTGCCCAGTTCAAGAAATACCCCAGTAAGGTCAGTTTACTACGAAGTCATCTTACCAATAACTTTCATTTAATACATTACCCATTTGATTGGTAGTCAATCTCTAAACTAAACTTTTTAAACTTTACATTAAACATTCAAATCTATATTTTCAACCTTGAAACGTCCTTTATCCCAAAAATTTAATTCAAACATAACAATACTCCATTTTAACTCAAAACTAAACCTTATTATTTAACCACTTTCCCTCAAATAGAAACTCATAATAAAGTTTCTTAGATATCATTTAACTCAAAATAAACCTTAAAACTTTTTGACAATGTTCTTATATCTAACACACATATTATACATAAAACACTTAATTTATATATATTGAACAAAAAATGAAATCTAATGTTTAGGGTTTTAGAATACTTACCAAAATCCAAGAAAATACTTGAAATTCTTAATAACACTCTTGCATAGCAAAACCCCCAATTTTGTGGTGAAACCTTAACTTTTTATTTTAATTGCTAAATCCATGAAGAAAACACTTTGGAGAGTGAGTAAAATTTGATTACTCATAAATGGAAGGAAGATGGAAGTTGATTGATGACGATTTTGTAAAAATTTGGAATTTGGTGAAAATTTGAGATAGAGAAGTAGGAAGACTAGTTCTGGCTACGAGGAAGAAGATGAAGCTTCTAGCTTCCTTGATTTTATAAGCAAAATTTCAAAAAGGCCCCTTTTCCTTTGAAAGTTTTTAAAATGGCTCAAAAATTTGAAAAATTTTCTTTTTAGTCCTTATAAAACCCAAAACTTTTTTGATTCTTTCCATTTAGTCCTTGATTCCTTATTCCAATTTGCTCTTTTTTAAAAAATGAAATCACCTATTGATCTAAAGGACGGGGCTCACATAAAGGATCTAGCCAATGTAAAAAGTCAAGCATTCGTGTTATACAGAAGGATTCAGCCGATGTAAAGAGTGGGTTTGGGCGGGTGTGTAAGGGCTTTCACAATCAAAGCTCTTAAACTAATCCCCTTAAGAGGTGGTGTTGGTTGCCATTAAGTAGGCCATGGCCATAATATTACTTGGGCTCAGTGATCATCGACCATGTTGCTTTTATCTCTAAAGAGCTTTACATGGAGTATCTGCAATGGATGAGGATGCCAAATGCTTATATACAGATGTGATTAGTATGCACCACACTGTAATAGGTTTGTGGTATTTTGGATAACACTGTTTGGTTGAAGGATATGATAAGTGATCTATCAAAATATAACTTAAGTGATTTCCCAACTTATGTAAATGAACTTTTATGTTTTTTTTTCTTTCTTTTAGCACATTAATGAGTACCCAAACATGGCAGCTCATCAGCAACTGTCTCTTTTGACGCTAAGCATAATTGTTTTGTTAAGTGATGAATACTAAAAAGTATATATTTATTGAGAGTTTATATTATTATTTTATACTTAAAAGTATCATTAACTCCCCTAAAATAAGTATCTAAAAATTCAAAATAAGTGTTTGCCTAAATTGTGGAAAAAAATTAATTTTGAGCAGGTTTCGTATAATAGGCTTATATCTCAATCTAGAGATCCAACTGATACAATTCTTAGGTCAGTGAATCGTGAACTTATCTTTTCACAATATTATAAGCCAAAGGTCAGTCCAATTCAAGTGTTTAGGTCGTAAAAAATAGGTTTCAGTAGAATTGAAATGCAATTATAGTTTAGCCTGACATGTCTCAGTATTTGGGCCATATCTCCTAAGATACAAATTCAAATACAGTGAATAAAAACATTATAGAAAACTAAGATAAATACCCACAACTTTTATATTTTATTCAAAGTTGTATTCCAAATATATCACTAAAGAATTGGCCAATAAAGTCAAATACCTATAAAAGAAGTCTTCCAACACTTACCTAACCTTAACCAACATCTTTGACATTTATCCTTTGTGTTTTCCTATAAATAAGTACTTGTATTAGACATCAAGGGGACTTGGTATCTCTTAAGTTTTTAATTTCTTTATCCCATATCTTTTTCTTACAATTGATTTCTAAATTAGTAAGTAGGGCTAGGGTGAACCTTTGTGCAATTTTTAGTTTTCATTTGTTTATCCTTTGAGTTATTCTTTAATATAAAATATTTCAATTGAGTAAATTATATTTCTCAAAAGTATTTTGATTTGTTAGAGAGCTTGATTCATTGTTAAAACCTTAGGCCTGCGTGGGCCTGACCTTAAAGGTTGAGCCGACCCATTTATTTTTTACACTAGCCCAGCTCATGAACAGTACAAGCCCAATCTAACTTAGTTCGTATGGGGTCCATTTTTGCAGGTTGGGCTGGGTCAGCCATTTTGCCACCTCTACACCCGTCAATGACATACCGTATGAGGGATAAAGAAATGCAAGTGAGGCTTAAGATTATTTTAAAAAATAACACTTATACCCAAAAGTAAGGGCCAGTCTCTCACCCTGATCAACAATGAGACCTTACACATGCACAAATACGTCGTCACACAACATTGAAAACACGCTATACCTAGGGGTACCTTAAATGTCTCTCTTATATCATACAGAATAATTAACAACACTTATCGCTTATACTAAACCCATGGGAATGATAACACTAATAAAATGCTCCATATATGCTTATAATTGCCCATAAAGCAAGTAACAAAGTTGGATACCCTAGAAAACACAAAACTTAATGTTTATGGATACTTTTCTAGAAAATCACTTTCTTATTACTTAAAACACAATGCATATGTTCATGGTTTAATACCAATGCACATGACTTATAAGTAACTATTGTTTCAATAATTGCATGCTAAATTCTTAACAATCATCACTACTATAAAAATGGTGAGAATGTCTAAACTTACCTTCAATTTTCAAATCTTTTTGTATGGAATCCTTAAACCTTCTTTGAAACAAGCGTATGTTTTATTTGAATAACCTTTTCATAAACTAGAACCCAAGAATCAAATTCTTTAACCTTTTGGTTAAAAGAACTGCAATACATGTTGCCAGTTCATTAAACACCTATGCATCTTGCATGGTTAGACTTTAAACTTATCCCTGTACCTTTTATCTTTTATTCTAACTTTCTCCCGTGCTATCTTTACTACCCAACTACCTACTCTTCTAGTTGGACATTTCTTAATTGTATGCCCTTACTTCTTACACCTGAAGCAAAAAAAGTGCCAACTCAAACAACCCTAATATGTCTACAAGAAAAATATCCCAACATTTTCTATAAAACTGTTCAGTAAAAATGTACTAACAAATAACTTTTCATACTTTATACTTAAAAAAAATAAAATATTATTTAATAATTTGCCACTCCTTGTTATCTTTATAGTAGAGTTTCAATGGCATAAATTGTAAGTTTGCATTTCTAACTCTTGAAATTAAAAATTTACCTTAACTTACCAATATTCTTCTATCATACTCAACTTTCTATCTCCACTAAAAATTTTCAATTGAACTCATGTCACTAATCATAAATTTGTGGCACATATATTCTTAACCTTACCCGAATTCCTTTAATTAATAACTTAATTGTCTCGATATCTTAGTCACAATTTTACGTTATGAAATACTATTTTTTTCGGCCACTTATAAGGGACCAGAAATTAGCCAATCAATTGAAGTTAATAGTTTAAAAAAATTCAAACTTTGCACTTTGCAATTCATATGGTTAAGATCACATTATGACTTCACACTCAATGCTTCCCCAATTAAAAGAAACTATAACTAAACACAAAAGAGATACCTTCTAAGGAAAATTACATACTATAATTAATTATAACAAACCATAAAAGAAATCCTCAAAATCTCATTTCAACTCTAAAACTAGATTTTGTTTTATCCAGTAACCTAAATGAAATGAAATTTCTCTTAAGTTCTGCTACCTATCTAATATTATCTTATGTTTTCACTAACTGCATTATTATTACCTCTCATTATTTATTTTTATATTTTATTTTATCAGCAATATAACCAACATTACGTCTAACCTTACATCTAACATTATTTCATCATCTCTAGGTCTACAGTAAGATGATATTATTGTTAGAGATATGTCATAAAACCATTTGTGTCATATGGTTTAGGTATATCATCCTTATGTATATATAACTTTGTAATTTATTGTAAATTAGTTTATGATTAATAAAATGACATTTATATCATTTTGCATATATAGTTGAGTATATATATAGATATTATATATAACATGCAGAATAAGATTCTGTGATGTATTATGATGTCAAGACTTTATCTGCAAGGAGTTGTAGATTAATATTTGATGCTAATAGTTGGGTGACGAGTCTCATGTCACAAAAGCATAAACATGAGTAATAGGCTGGGGTACGTGTTACTGAACGTGACCAAACGTGATGAATCACATGGGTAATTATCCACAGTTAATGATACATCACACAGCCGTACTAGTGTATCATTAGTCCTTTGACCTAAGGTGTCACGGCTGCCTTTCGTACTGAGGCATATCGTTCACATGTGTACGCTTGGTGAAAGAAGCTTGCTGGCAATGTGTTTAAGAGTAAGAGGACAGGTGATGACTAAGACGGAATTTGCTGGCTCAGATATTAGAGCTTGAGATCCTAGGCAGGGATGTCATACATGAAAAATGAAATCTCTAGCGAGAGTATATGTTTTTAGAAAGGTGTTTTCGGATACATGATTCTCGTATATGATTTGAGATCCTATTCCTGTGATTGAGTTAGGGTTTTGACGATTTCATGACTCATACTCAATCGAGAGTCGCCAGCAGAGAGACTTTACTACATGTATGTACGACTATATGGATCATTAGTGTTTGGGGGTTGTGGCATCTTGCTAGAGGTTGCACATGATCATTAGGAACTTTGGTTACAAAGAGTTATACCGAAGAGATACGAAAGAGTTCGTGTCTACCCATGTCCAGTTCATAGTAAACCCAAGAGGTCACACATATAGTCAGTTACTTAATGATGATGGCTATTGTTACTATGCAAAAATCGTTAACTATTTAATGATATTGTATAGATATTGACCAGGTAGCAATTTGATTATTTATTGAAAAGAATATATTTTTCGGCTCTAATGTGCTAGCTGAACGGAATAGTGAGCATGAGCATGCTCTATTTCTATGTGCAGTAGAAGTGTGACGCACGAAATGAAGTTTCAAACGCACAACTGCCGTAGGAGAGCCTTGGTTGTCATTACAAACCTGTGGAATAGACTCCTTAACGATCTATATGTGCATGCATGTGTGTTTCAGTGTACAAGCATACTCTATTTCATAAACAAAAACAAAGAAAAACGAACCTTTGTCCTAGCAATCCGATCAAGCAACAACCTTGCTTCCTTGGGTATCCACACACGGCGGTATTGAAGATGCTAGTTCCAGCTTTATTGGGATATTTGAGCTTCGGTTTAAGCTTCACAAAGCTTACCAAGCTCTCTCTCTCTCTAGCCTTTCTCTCCTGGTTTTTCTGCCTTGGTTCACAACCAAAACGCTGCACCAATCTTTGCTTTACCAAGCTCTTGTTAATTGAAGAAAAGGAAGAGGCTTTGGTTTCACAAACTATAAAAAGAAAAAACGAAAGAAAACAGAGAAAGAAAAAGAAAACTATTTTTCTTCTTTTCTTCACCCTTATACTGTGTGTATATTTTCATATATATATATATATATATATATATTAACAATCTTAACACTAAAGCTATCTTTCCACTGACTCCTTATACACGAATCAACTGACTCACATTTGCAAAATATCATAACTCAATTAATGCAACAATGAGCCATTGCTTATTTTAAGTCGGCAGAATGCATATCTATTATCATATGCATGCATTCCTTTAATACATATATATATATATACATACATTAATGCATTAATACATCATTAAGACATTTATACTTTATAACATTATAAATATAATATATATATATATAAATTAGTCAAATTAACATATATATATATATATATATATCAAAAAGAGAAAGAGAGAGATACATATATATATACATATATATATATATACATGTATTAATAAATATCTTACATATATAGACATATATATAT
>JAXCLQ010008429.1:0-26528 GCA_035584115.1 Cedrela odorata
TATTGTAATATATGTATATTTGTATATAAAAAATTTTTATTAACTATAACTGTTTAACTTTTGTGTAATAAAAGAGTAACATTATATATAGTATATATGTTTATGTATTAGCAGTTAGTAAGAAACAGGTGTGACAGGTCCCTGTGGAAATTGGTTTGTTTCAGGGTCTTCTAAGGGTGTGCTCACTCTTTGGGGTCTCAGGTTCCTTGTGTAAACTCATGGCAGTACTCTTTGGTATGCCTGATAGAGAACACGTGTTTTTTTGTTCCTCCACCAAATGCCTCTGTATCTACTACTGCCAGGCCTCTTATATGTGTTGTTGCGGTTGGCAGTGAAATTTCACTTTGGAATGCAGAGAATGGAAGTTGTCACCATGTACATATCAATTCCTTTCTATCGTAAAATGTAGGTTGGATGGCATTAAATAGTTTAATGGAATTGTTAACAGAAATGTGAAAGTCAACTGACACCATCGCCAAATACAAGACTCTTTATGGTGACACCAAGTGAATTCCAAAAATATCTTTCAGCTTTCCTGAACATGCATATAATATGGAAAAACTTAAGTATAACTTAAAATATTTGACTAAATACCTTTCACCTGGATTAGATCTCCAACATCCATCAAGGTTTGTATCTTAAAGATCTTATGATAATAAAAAGGGAAAAAATTGAAGATTTTTAACAAGCATTAGCATAATGTTACCACCTATAATTAAGTGTTGGTAAGTACTTATCTTAGTGTCATAGAGATGGCAAATAGTCTAGCGCGAAAGGGAGCTCACATGGGTTCGTGGGTCAAACTTGACCGGTATAAAAAAGAAGAAGTTTGACGCGGTCCATAAGAGCCGACACATTTAAGCCTGCCCAAATTTTAAAAAATAATTATAAAAAATAATTTAATGGATGTTATAAGCACAAATTAATTTAAAATAAAAAACCTAAAATTATTTGATATTTAAATGGGTCAAATGAACAAAATTATTTACATAAATTGTTTAGTATTTACTTATAAAATATATAAATAATATATATATATATATATAATATTTGATAAAATACCTAAAGCACGGATGAAGCCCAATGGATCTTGGGCCCACTAAATACGACATAGTGCTAGAGCTTTAGCCACTAGTAAAAGTCTCACAAAAAACAGAAGAATCTCAAGCTTATCTCAATCAACGAAATCCAGATTATAACATATTAAAGATTTCAGGTGTGACGTGACTCAAGATTTTTTAAATTCAATAAAAAATCTTGGACTAGATATAGAAATCCGAGACCTCTTTTCCTAATAAAGATCTCGAGTATAACAAGACAAATATGTCGGATAAGTTATCAAAACCTAAGACCATTTTTATTCAAGAAAAATGTTTCAAACGTAATGTAAAATTCTAAGACCTCTCATTAGTAGTTATTTTTGGTTGTTGAAAAGTTCAAACTTCTCAAATTTTTTCAAAGATAAGGGAGGGTTTATAACCTAGTGATTATATCTCGTAAACATGGTTCACATAATCCCATGATCTCTGAAAAATTGATGAATTTGAGATCATGAACCTATGATTCCCCGAAAAATCAATGAATTCGGGATATGATCTCATGATTTTTTAAAATGCTAATGAATTTGAGAGATATAATGGTAGTCGAATGGAACAACCTATAAAAGATAAATAGAAAACAACGAAGTAACGATACTGAGTTCTAGCTATAAAATTATTGTAATTATTCTCTCTCAAATACACACAAAAGAAAAATCATAACTTAAGCATCAGAGGGTTTTTTTCAGATCATCGGCTTTAACTCTAATATCTTTTCTGATTTTAAGTGACACAACAATTTGAACAAGCAAAGAGGACAGTTCTGGTGCACTAAATTCCAAGGAGAATTTTACTGCATCAAAATTTGGCACCGTTCATAGGAAGTCGAATTAAAAGCTAAAACAACTATAATAATGAGAAAAGCCCATGGCAACAACACAAACGTACACAACTAAGAAATGTATAATAGTGAGAAGAAATTTGGAAGGTAATTCCTTTAAAGCAACAACTGCAGTTAACCCTGATCGCAACTATTAGTGACCACCTTTCGGTGATGTGAATCTCAGCTCCCATTCATAAACTTCATCTCCACTTCAAAATCTTCCCAAAATAGATGACAGAGAAGTCGCCCAACATATCCAAAAATTGAAAGACATCGAAAGAAAGCATGTAAAGAAAGACCAACAGATCTAGACACTGGTGGAGGAAATTGCGAAGATGAATAAAATGCTTTAAAATGGTTCTTTCGGCTTGAAGATGGTTGCACCCTTAGAAGCAGTGGAGTGTAGCACTTGTAATATCTTGCTAGCTAAAAATCGTGAGGTAAATCCTCAACAGTATATCTCTAGGAGGAGGTATATTGCCATGGAAAAAGGAAAAAGGAAAGTCCTTAACTACTATTCAGAAAGGTCTGCAATGCAAAATGACAACAATTTTCCTTTCAAAATCATTGATGAACCCCGCCTTGAGTCTTTGCACTTGCTGAATAGCCCAGTATGTAGCTTAAATCTAGAAGACATGATTCTCAGGGTGAAGAAAGTAAGAGGCATGTTGGAAGGGTTAAAGATATCGAAACTTATGTTAAGAGGTTAATGAAGGATTTGGAAAGTCAGAAGAGACGAGACCAGAGGAACAGTGCTGACTCGACGTCCCGTTTAGGATTTCATTCTAAGTCTCATTTTTTTCTAAAAAATCCTGGATCTCGTTCTACCTAGGAAATTTAAGATTCCCTAAATAACTCTATTTATGGGGAGAACTGATCCATCTTTTCATATGAATTTTTTTAAGGAAATGATGTTGAAACATGGACTAAATAAATCTCAGATGTGCCGCTTGTTCCCGTTGACATTAGAAAGACAAACAAGGAAGTGGTTTACAAGCCTAACCCTCAACAGTATCCATAGCTTCGATCATCTATATGGGGTATTCATTAATAAGTTCAGGGGTGCAGTTATGAGTATGAAGATCCTGAGCTCATTACTATTAATGAAGTAGGAAGGAGAAGAAAGCCTCAAAAGTTTTGTCAAAAGATATCACAATAAGGTGATGGAGTTAAGAGCTTATCACCATCCTTTAACATTAGAAGGTCTCATGAAGGGTCTACATGTAGACTAGGGATGGTATGTTGTTCGTAAGCAATCCATCACCACTTACGAAATAGTTCGAAGGAAGTTGTTGAATGAGATTGAGATTGATGATTAGGTCATCCTCAAGTTGAAAGAAGAAAAGACAATGAAGTCATCCTTATGCGATAAAACATGTGTCTTAAAATTTGATAACCAGAGGACATATAATGACAGGAGAAATTTTTGAAACTTTAACAAGAAAAGAAGTTGAGTGCCGGAGCAAGTCAGATCAGAGAAGAGGAGGGATGATGTCTCCATGAAGGGATAACATTCCCCGAGAAAGGATGAAATGAGAAGGATGGCTTAGGTTCAAGAAACGAGGTGGTTCACGCCACTTAATGTGCCTCTCTCGTAAATCTTTCGAGAAGTCAAAAGGCGAGGAACTTTGTTGATGGAGGCCCGCCTAATAAAAACGAAACCGAGTAAAAGCACAAAAAACAAGTTTTGCGAATTTTACCTGAACACCGACATCTGACGGATAAATGCTTTTACCTCAAGGACCAGATTGAAATTTTTGTTAGGAATAACTATATGATAGATTTTGTGGCAGATAATGGGGAAGCGATTGGAGCCCTAGATCAAAGGGTTAGACAAGAAGAAAAACATGACCATCGAGCAATGGTGATCTTAGACAAGTCCATGTTGGTAGGAAACTCAAATAAGGCAAAGAAAAACTATTTAAGAAATTCCTTGTCCAATTTTGCCTCAGATTTGCATGTTATGAATGTAAGAGCCGAGATAGGGGTGTCAATTGGATAAACGAATTGTATTTATGTCGACACGAATACGATTCGTTTATTATTCGAATTAAAAACTTAAATTCGAATACGATTCGTTTATTTAAACACAATTCGTTACGACATGATTATTCGTTTAAACACGATTATTCATTTAGACATGATTAAATTTTAACAAAAAAATAAAACTAAAATAATAATAATATAGTATTATAAAGCATAAAAATTAAATTTATCTATTCAAACTTCTTATAATAAATACCAAAAATTCAAATTACTTTCTGTAGCTTCTTTCCTCTCAGCTTCAATCTTGAACTCTACCATAAACCTATGGTAATTGCCCTTCATCTTCAAGTAGAACACCTTGGACTTAGCTGATGAGGTCGAGGGAATGAGATGGAACTCAAGCAATCTAAGAATTCCATCACAGATCTTGCCGAGCTCAGACTCGATCTTGCCTTTGTACTCCTTGATGATTGAGACATGGTCTTCATTTCCTTTGTTCTCTTCCTTCTGCTCAATGGAAGAAATGATCCTTCATGAAGCCCTCATGGCCCCAATCACATTCTTGTAAGTAACAGAGAGAAGGTTCCTTTCCTCCACAGTTAGCTCTTCAACATCAACTGTCTTTGCAACTTTCTCCATAAACTCAACCCTTTCCTCTTAACATTCAGCTTGCTCAGCCATCTTGGCCATGCATACATTTTCTTCATGAGATGAGTTGGTGGGCGACATCGTAGTTGTATTAATCTAAAATGAAAATGTGCAAGGTAATTAAAATAAATTCCACACAGAAAAACTAAAGATAACATAATTATTTCATCAATCTCATCTCTTTTTTTTTTCAGTGTTATTTAAAGTTTAACTTCAAAAAATATAGAACGTATCTCATGTCCATCACACATAAATTTTGAATACATTTTAGCAGAAATTTTTGCAACTTAGTTAAAATAACTGGACATGTTCAGAACTATAAAAACACATCCCAACCAATGCAAACAAATTTGAAACTTAATGTAATTTATCCAAATGTAAAATCAACTCAAGAGAATTATTTTAAATCTCCTTTCAACCACTTTCTCAACAATCAAACAGATCTTAATCGTGAGTTCCTTTTGTTTTTCAAAACTTTCTCAGAATCAAAAGGTCAGATTCATCCCTTCTCTGCCAATAGAACTAAAACTTTAGAAAAAGAATACTACACTTTAAATCTTTAATAGAACCTTAAGTTAACCAAGTTGTTACTTCTAATTCATTTAACTAAAATCTTCACATTTTCAAAGCTAATTACACTCACATCTGTTCACTCTCGACATTTTCTCAGTATCCAAACATATCTAAATAAAAACAATCGTACATCAACCAGTCAAATCAAATATAATATATCACTCAAATAACATTCCCAATTTACTGTTTTAGGTCACAAATTCACACTATTAGCCATCATCTAATATTTTTTCTGATTATCCATAGAAAGAAATAAATGAAAGTAAAACAATAACAATTCATACCTGCTTTGTAAGATTACAAGCACGATCAGGTGAGTTAAGAATTTGAGAGTAGAACACAAAGAAGTTCTGTGCAAGACCCAACCTAATTGGGTAGGTAAGAGTCAGTTCAGCCAGAGCAATATCCTAGATCAATGTCAGTGATAGGAAACCAAGCTAAGTTATTCCTACTGTAAAGCAGAGATGAAAAGATTGCAGTAAACAAAAAAAGAGTATAAATATAGGACCATGGCATATCAACATTACCTGAGCAGACTTGTAGGCTAGCAAAGTGCTCTCTGCAGCTTCCTTCCTCTCAGCTTCAGCAGGTTCCTTTCCTCCACAATTAACTCCTCAACATCAATTGTCTTCGCAACTTTCTCCATAAACCCAATAAACAAAAGCTTTGAAAAACACTTATACAGAATAATAATTTATTATTAAGCTCAGATAGATTTGAAAAAGAGAACGTACCATAATAGAGATACGGAAAGAAAAGAGAGGCGGACAGAGGTTAGACGCAAGGAGGCAAGGTGGAAAGAACCCTAAATTTGAGATTGTCCTCTTTAATTTATATATTAGACCAAAACTACATCGTTTTGGACTGGTTCAAAACGATGTCATTTTAATCGTGCCTTAAACGAATTAAGCGGATCAGACATGAATACGATATATTATTATTCATATCAATTTTATTAAATCTAAATCCATTTAATTACTTCGAATTCGTGTCGAATAATTGTATTGTGTTCCAAATTGACACCCCAAGGCTGAGAAGAGGCAAAAAACCGCCTCATCTCTCATCATGTTCACAGATGAAGATGAGGTCGGTGTTGGATTCTATAGCCTAAAACATGCATAAATTTAAGTTTTAACATATTTATCAACACACACACACACACACACACACACACACATATATATATATATAAATGTTAGAATATTTGAAGTTTTTACCATTTTCAAGCTTTAATTTGATAAAGATAAGTTACAAACACATGCAACCTTTTCAATCTACACGTTTAAAAACTCTTAGAAGTTTAAAGAAAACTTTTTTCTTCTATGGAAAAATTTTTGAAAGAAAATTTTCCCTTTTCCTCTCTTGTTTTCTCTCTTTCTCGGCCAAAATGAAAAACCAATTCAATTTTATACTTCTCACGGCCAAAATAAAGAAAAACAATTAAAAGCCTTCAATTTTGACTTTTCAAACTAATAAAATATATATATATATATATTTATATTTTCATCACATAAAAATATTAATATCTATTCATTTTGCATTTTTCCATAAATGGTTAATATTAAACCATGCGCTCTTATGTCATTGGTCAATTTTTTTTCATATTTATTCATACATTTAATTATAATAATTATAAAATAAATATTTTATTTAATTAATTATTATGGTATTACTATAATACCCATTTGTAGAATTTACAATAAAACTCTTTTATGTAATTTACTATAATACTATTGTATTTAATTATTAATAATTAATAAATAAATATTTTATTAATTAATTATTATAGTATTACCATAATACTCTCTTTATAGAATTTACCATAAAACTCTTTTATGAAATTCACTATAATGTCATTGTATTTAATTATTAATAATTAATAAATAAACACTTTGTTAATTAACTATTATGATATTACCATAATACCCTCTTATAGAATTTGCCATAAATTTAATTTTTTTTTTGGCCTATTAAATTATTCCCAAAGGTGTTAGCCTTTTACGAATAATTTTCTCTCACGTATAGCTTCAAAAGCTTTAAGAATATTAGTGTGACCATAAAGGTTCAAAATAAATTAGCCGTGAGTTATATTCGAACAATTCGAAACTCAACGACTATGGTTAGCATCTAGCAATACGCCATAATCCATAATCCATAATAAAGTAATTCTTCATCAAACCTTACTTGGATTGTACGTATTATATGCGTAAAATCCTTCTATTGTCCAATCTTAATCAAATTAGGGATCATAGAATGTCAAAACCCTAAATTTTATATTTTACGAATCGTCGAGCAATATGTTCTGAACTTGCACTAAAGCCATTCATAGTTGTATCGTATACCCATCCTCTCAAGATGATGGTCCAGTTGCTTCTGTGTCATCACTTTAGTCAGTGGGTTATCTATATTGTCTACTAAAGATATTTTTTTGTATAAGTATCTCTCAAGCTCTAAGGAACTCTTTCAAAATGTAATATTTTCACTGAATATGTTTGCACTTTTAGTGTGCTCTTGGTTCCTTGACCTGTGCAATAGCTCTAGTATTGTCACATAGCACAATTATCAGATAACTCATACTTGGAACTACATTCAGTTCAAGTACAAACTTGCATATTCAAATAGCCTCTTTTGCAGCTTGTAAAGCAGCAATATATTCAGCTTCAGTAGTAGAGTCTATTGTTATAGTTTATTTGGAACTCTTCCAACTAACAACACCCATATTACATACAAAAATGAATCTGGATATAGACTTTCTATTATCCACATCTAACTGAAAGTCAAAATCTTAGTATCCTTGAATGCATAAGTCTTGACATCCATAACTCAAAATTAATTCCTTAGTCCTTCTTAAGTATTTATGGATTATCTTAATAATTAACCAATGTTTTTCCCCTAGATTTGCCTGATATCTGCTCATAACATTTACAACATATGTTATATCAAGTCTTGTACATAGCATTGCATACATTAAATTACCTATAGCCGAAGCATAAAGTACATTACGCATCTGCTGTACCTCTTCATTGGTCTTTGGACTAAAATCTTTAGAAAGATTAGAATTATGATTGAATGGTAAGAAATCTCTTTTAGAGTTATCCATGTTGAACCTTTTCAACATTTTCTCTATGTATAGTTTTTAGGATAATCTATTATCCTTTTCGCATTATCTCTATAGATACAAATTCTAAAGATATAGGTTAATTCTCATAAGTCTTTCATCGAGAAGGTTCTGGATAACCAGATTTTCACTTCAGTCATCATGCCAACATCATTTTTCATTAATAATATATCATCCACATATAATATAAGGAATATGATCACATGATTTTTAACTTATTTATAAACACAAGGTTCATTTGGGTTTTGTATGAAGCCAAACGATTTCATTACTTCATCAAATCGTTTATTCTAACTTCGAGAAGCTTGCTTCAATCCATAAATGGATAAATGTAATTTCCATACCTTATTTTTATTTGCAGTAGATACAAACCCTATAGGTTGCTGCATATAAATGGTTTCTTCAAGAAACTCGTTAAAAAATGCAATTTTAACATCTATTTGTCAGATCTCATAATCATGGTATGCTGTAATGGTTAACATAATTTGGATGGACTTAATCATGGCTATTGGCGAAAAAGTTTTCTCATAATCCAACCCTTGTTTTTGAGTTTACCCTTTTGCTATAAGCTGTACTTTATAGGTCTCTCTACCTTGCCATCCTTACCAATCTTTCTCTTGAAGATTCATTTTCATCTAATAAGAACAATTCTTTTTGATAGATTTACAAGTGTCTAGACTTGATTGACATACATGGATTGTATTTCAGAATTCATTGTTTCTAGTCATTTTCCTAAATCTTTATCCAAGATTACTTTTCATAACTTCTAGGATCATCTCCATGATCAACTTCTCCTACTAGGTAAGATTCAAAATCTTGCTTATAGAGAAGTCCGTATTGCTTTAAAGGTTGCAAAACTCTAGAAGATTTTCGAAATGGAATAGGTACCGAGGTTTGTTGATCAGAAACTCTTTCATCAGTATTGTCGGTTTGAGCATCTAATAACTCCTCTTTGAGCTCAATATTTCTTCCTACACTACCTTCTTCTACGAACTCTTCTTCTAAACAGTGTGCATTTCAACTAATCATTATTCTTTGATCAAACGAGAAGTAAAAGTAATATCCTAAACTATCTTTAGGATATCCTATAAACCAACTTTTCTCTGATTTAGCATCCAGCTTATCAATGTTAACTAATTTAACATAAGCTGGACACCCTCAAATTCTCATATATTTGAGACTGGGTTTCTTTCCACTCTATATCTCATATTAAGTCTTTGGATTAATTTTGATTGGACTTTATTTAGAATATAATTCCATTATCTTTTAAGAATCCTTGAAATTTTGTACTTAAATATTCTCTTCTACGATCTAATCAGAAAGATTTAATATTCTTTTCAGTTTATTTTTCTACTTCATTCTTGAATTCTTTGAACTTTTCAAAGCATTTAGATTTGTATTTCATTAAATACACACCTATATTGTGACATATCATCAGTAAAGGTAATTTAGTACTCAAATCCTCCTCTTGCTTAGATATTAAATAGTCCACACACATCTGTATGTATAAGTTCTAACAATTCCTTAGCTCTCTCACTTTTACTCTTAAAAAGAGATTTGGTCATTTTACCTTGAAGACGTGATTCACAAGTTGGAATAGGTTCTGAACCTAATGAACTTAAAAGCCCACTGTTTCCAAGTTAATTTAATTGTTTATCTTTGATATGACCTAATTTATGATGCCATAGATATTTAGAATTTGAATTATCTTGAATTCTTTTATTAGTAATGGATTATATTGAATATATTTTATTCAACTGAAGGACATATAAACCATTTGTATTTCCTATTATGCCAACTAATACATTTCTCAAATGTATTAAACATTTATTTCTATTAAACTATACATTGCACCATATTTACATAATAAAGATACAGAAATAATGTTTCTAGTAACACTAGGAAAATACGAAATATTATTTAATCTCAAAATTTTGTCCAGTTGATAGTCTCAACTCGTAAGATCTTTTAGCTTCTACAGCAACAGTTGCTCCATTAGCCATCCTCAAAATGATCTCGCCTCTAGACATTGCAAAACTATTTAGCATTGCCTGCAAAGAGACACAAATATGAGATGTAATTGCTGAATCTAAAATCCAAGGATGATGATCAGAAATAACATTTAATTCATAATCAATCATATAACAACTATACATACCTGCTCGAGCCTTCTTAAAACTATCGAGGTATATAGAACAATTCATCTTCCAATGTCCCTCCTGACCACAGTGGAAACTGATGATATCATGCTAGTAATTTAAATATGAAATTGATGATATCATAATATGTAATTTTGTTTTCGATGATGACTAATTTTATTGTAATGTAAAATTAATTTATGAAAATAAATGGATTTAAACTTATTAAAGATCAAGAAAATTATGTGTGAATGCACTTGTGATCAATCTTAACAAGTTTCTGTGAAAATTGCATTTAAAGTGTAATAGGATCGATCCTTGAAGACAAAAAACTAATATTTATGGTAAACGGATCGATACACTGTCAGAAGGGATTAATACTTTCTGATGCTTTAAAGCGCAACAGTAACTTTTGCAGCATTTATGACAAACATTTAATACACCTAATCAAGCTGTTGGACAAAATTGACTTCAAAAAGAAAATAAATATAAATAGAAGAGAACAACATAGTACATTCTTAATCATTAGTGATTATTCAATCTAAAATTTTAACATGAATAGTTTTCTTTTCTCTCTCTATTGTAAATTTGGTTATTCATTATTTCTTGTAAGAGAAAATTTATTTGTACGAGTGTATTAATACATCTATTGTCACACCACAACCCTGAGGTCTACCTATGACAATCGCCACAGACCTTTCTGATACATTCTCTATACCCAGAACGTACCAAGAGAGCCTGTAAGGCTAACCAGTAAATCGCACACCCCTGAAAACAGTTTATAAACATACTTCCCATCCATGGGAGTATTATCAAAGAATTGATCTCCGTGATCAATTCATACATAACATGTTTGGAAAAATAAAAATATCAATATAGATAACCATTCGTATATAGGTTGAACAAAATAATAATTTCTTACATAACATTTAGTTACGAAACAATATTTTACATATTTTTTCAGGAATCATAAATCCAAATAAAAACACATATCCAGTAGACTTTGAATTATACAAGTAAGTCAAGATAGAAAACCTACCATGAGCTTTTCAAGCTCTCTATCGCCACCACGAGACCAGTTAGAACTAACGTGCTTAACTTGAAAGCTGTAATTATGAGGAGTAAGTATACAACTTTACTTAGTGAGTAATACATACATACCGATATACATACATGTACACGCATTACCAAATACAGATATTGGGATTCATTCCAAAATGTACCTCAAAGTATATATATATATATACACACATTTATGCATGTTTATTTAAATCAATGATCATTATACATTTCATTGGTCTGTAAACAGTTTTAAAATAATCAATTTGGGCTGGCCATACGTCCTTAACACGCAACATTGGTCGGGACAAATTCGTAACCATCAATGAGCTTTTCAAGCATAAACCATATGCAATAAAGATTTATTAAATAGAAAACATCATCATGCTTTGTAAAATAAGTTATTTTCTTGCTAAGTATGCATTTATAAGACAAGCTTGCCTCACTGATATTGGCCTCGAGTAGTCACTTGGTGATACGAGTGATTGTCCTCGTAATCCGTCAAATCCAAGATAAACCTATCAAGCCGCTAGGACTTTCCATAGGGTATCTATAACCGCACTCACGTGCATTCTATACAAAGTGGGTTTGCCATGGACATTCACCCTTATATCACCCCCACTGCGGCTCCACTCACTTATGCTGCCTTTTGTAGGTCCGTTCATAGGCTACCTCCTTGTATATACAATCAATAACATAGCCCATTGGCCAGTAAATAATAACTGGTCTTATCAACCTCATCACCAATATACATACATTTATAAATCATTTCAAAACAATGATTATGCATCATATAAATTAAATTTCGGCTTCCCCGGCCATAACATTTATACAAATCATTTTCAATAATGATTTTAAATCATTTAAATAATCCAAGCCTCCCCAGCCATCTCAGTATGTATATCAATCAAATCATTTATAACAGCAGAGCAAATAATAAAAATATCTCAATATCAAAGTAAAGCACATGTAAAACATTTACTTCATGTTTCATTTTAACATTTAAAAACAGTTATTTCACATACAAGCGTACATATACATATCACATGTATTTTATTTACATAATGTGTATGTATAAATTTACTCACAACAAAAGGAGGGTAACCACTCCCACTACTGATCCTCACGTCCACTTGGCATTTATCTCGGGTTCTCAGAACCTAATACTATACATACATATATAATCAATTCCACGATTTTATATAATTAAACACAATGCTCTAAATGCAATGCTTATGGAATACATGTCTAGAATTCCTTAATTGACATGACACATTTCTCGAGGCTAATCTACGAGTGCCATTTTTCTAATTTCCAGTAATGAAATCTCATGGTAGTGAGTATTCCTAACTCACATTTCCGTCATAAACGAATTTACTCATTTCAAATAATATCTAACATGTATATGATCATTATATACTTCTAGTTAACCCTAAATTAGCACAAATCTTCATTTCTAATAGGAAATCAAAGTAAATCTCGAGAACAGTGAAATATGTTTACATTTTAAAAAATATAACTTTCAATGGGTTAATAGGTCTACTTTTAGCTTGTAGAAGTCCTTAAAAACCTAACATTGTCGTTGAACACGAAAACCTCAATTTCTTTCTAACCCTAGTTCTTTTCTTTGTTGTTTTTCGGTCCAAAATCGATATCATTTTGTAAATAAGAGGTTGGGTTATCACTTGGCAACATACATTTGCAAGAATAAGCCAAGAATTTGAAAATATACTGCTAAAACTAAGAGAGAGAATGAGAAAGGTGTTTTTAGAGAGAGAGGAAAATGTACGAATGAAGAAGACACTCTGGAGTTAATCCCTCTCGTGGGTATTTATAAATGTGGGCAAAAAGACCAGATTACCGGTTAAATTTTACCCAAATTTACTTCATATATCGATACTTTTTATTTGAGTATCAATATTTTTAAGCTAGGTATCGATACCTTTAGTCTAGTTATCGATTTGTTTCTTAAAAATTCTATTCTGGAAATTCCATCGATCTCGAGTATCGATACATTTGCCTTTATGTATCGATCCTTCTCTTTTCAATGTATCAATACCTTGTTGAAGGTATCAATATATTTATTGAAGGTATCGATACATTTGTTGAAGATATCGATCTGGTTCAACCTGTAATTAATTTTGAACTCTCTGACTTGCCTCTGATCGATACATTTGATAAAGGTATCGATCTAGTCTATCTCGTAATTATTTTTGAATTCTCTGTTTTGTTTTGTATCAATTCCTTTCTTCATAGGTATCTATCTAGTCGGTTTGTAATTTCTTTCTAAGTCTTTGATTTGCAAGGTATTGATACCTTTCACAAAGGTATCGATCTATTCATCAAGTATTGACCTGTAACCTTAATATATCAATACATTATTCAAATGTATCGATACTTCTATTCTAAATATTGATCTCTTTATGCTCAGAATGGATTTTGACCTTTTCTTTTTCATTCCTTAGCACTAATTTTGTTTACCTTTCGGGGGCTTTGCCCCCGATCCCCCCCAAGGGCATTGCCTCTTGACTCCCTTCACTAACCAGCTAGCGAGATCATCGAATGCTTCAGTGTAGGGCAATATACCGAAATCCAACTTATAAAAAATTCTAAATTATAATATCAAATTCATTTCATTTATATAATTTAACTCAATTTAAATTCACCTAAGCTTCGATACTGTGTCAACTAACTATTTCCATGCATGTGTGAAATAAATGTCATACAAATGACTACTTTACCTTTATGCTTAAAGAACAGGGCTTATATTTGCTCTATTGTAAGAGTTTTAAATATAGAATTAACATTCTAAATTGTATTGGGTTCATCTTCACTCAGAACAAACGAGAATTGTATTGAATTACTCTTCACTTGGCAAAAAGCAAGTGTACGGTTGCTTTTCACCTTAGAAAGAGTTGTACTGGGTTCACTTGACCCGAAAAAAAACAAAGAGATAGTCGAACCTTGGTGATAATCTAAAACCGAGAGAGTAGACATAAGCCAAGCTTGCCGAACCACCATAAACTCTGTGTTTGCTTTCTCTCTCTACCATTTTACTTGGTGCACTACATTGCATTCATCTTAAGCTTTAAATTTTTTAAATAACCCAATTCACCTTCTTCATGGGTGTTGCCAACTGAGAAAACAAGTAGTATTAGAGTCTAACTCAGTTAAATAAGATTTACAACCTTGAGAAATATATTAAAATGGTATCTAGCAGCAACCAATGACAAATAATTGAGGGACAATCCTCAAACAGGCCACCATTTTTCAATGGAACCAATTATGCATACTAGAAAAAGAGTATGCAAATCTTCTTAACAATATTAGATTTCGAAATCCTCAACATAATAAAAGATAGGTATTTTACACCCACAGCAGAGGATGTGATAACTAGAGAGAGAAAACTAAAGCCAAAAGGAGAATGGATACCTAAAGAGAGAAATCACTTCACTCTAAATGGTAAAGCCATGAACATACTTTATTGTGCTCTAGATAGAGCCGAATTTAATAGAATTTCAGGAAGTGAAACTGCTAAGTCCATTTGGGACATGCTTAAAGTCATACATGAGAGAACAAGTAGATTCAAAGACTTTAAAATTACTATGTTGGTTCATGACTATGAATTATTTAAAATGAAACCACATGAAAGCATAAAAGACATTTTACTCGCTTTACTAACATTACTAATGAACTTAAAGCTCTTGGTAGATCTTATTCCAATACAGATATCATCACTAAAATTCTAAAGAGTCTACCTAAAAGCTGAGAAGCTAAGGTGAGAACAATTAGGGAAGCAAAGAACTTAAAAACACTGCCACTTGAACAGCTTCTCAGATCACTCATGATTTATGAGTTAGAAGGTAAACGGAATGATGACAAAGATAGAGAAAAATGAAAAAAGAATGTCGCTTTAAAGAGTACCAAAAAGGAAGAAGAAGGAGAAGATAAAAGTAACAAGAATCCAATGAGGACAAGTTTCTTCTCATAACCATGAAATTTAAGAAATACTTTAACAAAAATGAGACTAAAGGAAGAAATTGGAAAAGAAAGGACTTTTCAAGAAACGAAAAGTTCAAAAAGAGTATTAGCAAAATTTACATATGGGAAAGAGTCCTTAAATAAACTTTTAGGTAGCCAAAAACTAATATTTGATAAAGCTGGACTTGGCTACAAACAAAGAACGAAACAAAAAATATATGCAAATTATTTTGTGAAATCTACTCAACAAGTAACATCATCTATCACTTGTCATTATTGCAACAGGAAAAACCATTATAACAACACATGTCTATATAAGAAAAATACATATTATAGACCTAAGATGATGTAGGTACCTAAGGGAACAAAACTTAAGAAAGTCAAGCATGCTAAAATGGCCATTGTTGTTAACCAAGAATGCATGAAGAGGATGATAAATTAGACGTGCAAGCTAAGAACATTTTATAACTTGCAAACTTTTCATGGTAATCTTTCAAAATAAAAACTGAATTTGTAAGATGGATTTGATATGTTTACCTTCAATAGATGCTTGATGAAGATGAATGAATAGTAAACTTGAAGAACACATATCTTCTACAAATTTTCACCCTTGATGTACAATGAAAGGGAGGGGTTTTGAGAGGAAAAATGAAAGAGTTTTTCTTTCAATTTTCTAAGTGATTTTACTTAATGAAAAAATGTGAAAGCCCTTTAACTTTTAAAGGATTAATATTTAGTCCTTAATAAATATTATTAAGTACTATCTCAATTAAAATAATTAATCTAATTAATTATTGTAAGACTATTTTAACTCTTAAAATACCTTATTTAATTTTATGTAACACTTATATAAAATAATTAAAAACCTTATTATTTTAGGATGATGTTAGCCTCCTTTTAAATAATTTGTACTCTCTCACATCAAATATTGATGTGATCTTATTAGACCCCCATGAATTAGCTGTGTTTCAGTTTTAGATCTCATCCAAAATTAATTTCGAAAACATTAGCTATGGTTGACATCTTGCAATATGTCATAGCCCCTAAAATGCGGCGAATTTAATAACTTTATCAAATCTCATTTTAATATAAACTGTCATATTTTTCATGTAGGTATTATTCTTCCGTCGTCTATATCCTTATCAAATATAGATTTACGGATATCAAAATCTCGAACTCTTTCACATGACTAATAATCACTATGGCTAAAGATTTATTTTTCTGACATTTATCAACGCTCACCTTAAGAACTCGGATATGGATTGAGTTAGCGAAAACTCCAATAGTAAAATCTAGAGTCAATAGATCCCATCTTGACCATCGTTTGTTTTCGCTTATAAATAACGCATGACCAAACTGGCTTATTGTACGTGACATGGCTAAGCTCACACGTATACATCATATGAATCATACGTATCCATATCGGATTTGACCACGATGTCTCAGGTCAAAGGATTACATTGTACACTAATATGACAAAATGATTAATCATTGACATCAAGCTATTCCATGTGATTTATCGTTTATTTTGGTCATGTTCGATAAATAGTTTTCTAACCGTGATTCCACAATAATGGCCCAGTAACCTGGCTATCATCGTCATTCGAACTTATATCAACTTTTTGATATTCTTTCAAAAGCATTTAATATGCCTACTATACAATATTATTGCTCAAATAATATTGTTTCCGTAGGGAACTGTTTTGATAAGAACATTTACTTTAAATGTCTTATTTAGACTTATCACATTCATTAATTATTTACAGCATGTATAAATAGTTGAAACAGCATACAAATATGAATCCAAAATAATTTTTTATTTATTAAAAATAATAAATATCTGATTACAAATTAAATGTCGAGAAACCTATAATACGATTGGTTTCTAGGGCATATACTTTAACAACCAAGACTTTCAAGAGTATAACTAATGTTTATGAACTCAAAATTACTTGAGTACCAAAATAAACTTATTTATTTTGTAGGTACCGCATGTGAAGAGCAAAAAGTATAAGAAAAAGTAGTTCTTCAATAGTGGTTGCTCAAGATACATGATGGGAAACAAGAGGCTATTTCTCCATCCCAAGAAAGAAGAACGAAAAGATGTAATATTTGGAGACAATAGTCAAGGTAAGGTGAAAGGTATTGGAACGATATATATCAATTCAATTTTAATTAAAGATGTCTTGTATGTTGAAGATTTAAAATATAACTTACTTAGTATCAGTCAATTGTGTGATTATGGATATAAAGTTGTATTTCTTAAAAATTATTGTGAAGTATTAAATGAGCATGTAAATAAGCTATTCTATGCACTTAGAAACAATGATGTGTATATCATAGAACTAGAAAACTTGCATGAAGTAAATGATATTTGTTTGCAAGTTCTATGTGATGATTCTTAGAAGTGGCACAGAAGATTAGGACATCATAGTATTAATCTTTTGTGAAAAATAACTAAACAATGCTTGTTAGGAGATTTAACTAATCTAAACTTTACAAAAGACAAAATATGTAGTTTTTGTCAATTAGAAAAGCAAGTGAAAATATCTTTCAAATCCAAAAATTTAGTTTCTACAACAAGACCATTAGAACTTTTACATATAGATCTTTTCGGACCAAATAGTGTTGTTTCCTTAAGAGGGAAAACTCTGCATATGTAATCATCGATAATTACTCTAGATTTACTTGGTTGTTCTTCTTAGATAGTAAAAGCAATACATATGAAACATTTGAAAATTCTTAAAGAAGATTTAAAATGAAATTGGTTACAAAATTTTGAAAATTAGGAGTGATCAAGGTAAGAAGTTTGTGAACAAAGATTTTAAAAATCTTTGTGATGAGAATTGATATTCTTATAATTTTTTTGCATATAAAACTCCACAACAAAATAGAATTGCTAAAATAAAGAATAGAACCTTACAAGAAATGGGTAGAACCATGCTTAGTGAGTATAACTTACCTGAATACTTTTGGGCTAAAACTATAAACACTGCATGTCATATAACAAATAAGGTTTTAATAAGAAAGATTTTAAACAAAACTCCATATGAATTAATCTTTCAAAGAAAACCTAAGATCAAGTACTTTAAAGTTTTCGGATGCAATTGCTACATTCTTAACACCAAAGATAATCTAAGAAAATTTGAGCCAAAATCTAATTTTGGAATATTCCTAGGATATTCTTTCAAAAGCAAAGCCTATAGAGTTTTCAATAGAAGAACTCAAGTCATGGAAGAAACCGTGCATGTCATTTGATGAATTCAATCCCGACTTAGCTAAATTAATTACCAAAGAAATTGAAAAAGAATTAGAAGTTATTTAAATCTTGAAAAAAACTTAAACTTAAATAATAAGTTTTTAGAAAAAGAAAAAGAAATATTAGAAAGAGAGAAACACTAAAGAACTTTCCAAAGCATGGAGATATGCATCTAACCCATCCAAAGGTGCTAATCATAGGAGATCTCTCACAAGGGGTTAAGACTAGAAGAAGGACAAGAGAGATGGATGAAAATCTAGATGAAGTTCAAAACTTAGCATTTGTCTTTCAAAATGAACCAAAATAATTTAAAAAAGCCTTAAAAGATGAGAATTAGTTAATGGCCATGCAAGATGAACTAAATCAATTCCGAAGGAATGAAGTTGGGACATTAGTATCTAGACCTAATGATTATCCAACTATAGGTATAAAATGGGTGTTTAGAAACAAATTTGATAAGAATAGGAATATCTCTAGCAATAAGGCTAGACTAGTAACACAATGGTATAGTCAAGAAGAAGAAATAGATTATGACGAGACTTATACACCTGTAACTAGATCAAAAGCCATTAGAGTGCTTTTAGCCTTTACATGTTACAAAAATTTCAAATTCTATCAAATAGATGTCAAAAGTACTTTTTCAAATAGTTTTATAAATGAAGAAGTTTATATAGAACAATCTCTCAGTTTTGAGAATTATAAATTTCCAAATCATGTTTATAAACTCACTAAAACACTTTATGATATAAAATAAGTACCTAGAGTTTGGTACAAAAGACTTAGTGAATTTTTATTAAAACATAATTTTGTGAGGAGGAGTGTTGATACTACACTTTTTATCAAAACCAAAAGTTGTGATATTTTATTAGTTTAAATTTATGTTGATGATATCATTTTTGGAAGCACAAATTAGTCTTTATGTGTTGAATTTTCAAACCTTATGAAAGAAGAATTTGAAATGAGTATGATGGGAAAGCTAAATTTCTTTTTGGGACTTCAAATCAAACAAATAAATAATGAAATTTATATTTTCCAATCAAAATATATCAAAGAATTGTTGAGAAAATTTGACATGATAGAGGGTAAACTCATTCAAATTCTTATGAGTACTTCTACTTCTTTAGATAAATATGAGATAGGAAAGAATGTGGATCAAAATTTATATAAACGTAAGATAGGATTGTTACTATACTTGACTACCTCTAGACCCAACATTCTCTATAGAGTTTGTGTATGTGTTAGGTTTCAATCTAATCCCAATGAATCACACCTTGTAGTTGTAAAACGAATTCTTAAATATTTAAGAGCCACATCTAACTTAGGATTATTTTATCCAAATGATAGTGAGTTTAGTTTGAAAGGATATCCATATGCGAATTACGGAGGATACAAAGTGGATGGAGAAAGCACAAGTGGTACGTGTTATTTTCTTAAAAGTGCACTAGTATCTTGGTTTAGTAAAAAACAAAGCACAGTTGCATTGTTAACTATTGAAGCAGAGTATATTTCAATAGATAATTGTTGTGCTTAACTTTTATGGATTAAATATCAATTACTAGACTATGGATTATAACTTAGTCAAATTCTCATTTTATATGATAGCACAAGTGCCATAAACTTGACTAAGAATCATGTGTATCACTCTAAAACCAAACACATAGAAATCCGTCTTCACTTCATTAGAGATCATATTAGTAAAAGAGATGTTTGTCTAGAATATGTCAACACAAATCTTTAACTAGCTAACATCTTCACTAAGCCACTTGATAGAGATCATTTTTATGCAATTAGAAGTGAACTAGGAATGATGAAAATTGATTGAGTTGTTTTTGAACTTGTTTATGCTTGATTTTAGGTAAATCTTTATTTCTGGATGTGAAAGGATCAATACCTTGTCCTACAAGTATCGATACCTTGAAAATGATCGATATATTCTTTTAAATGTATTGATACCTTTAATGCATTTTGATTCAGCATCAATACGATTACATCTTGTATTGATACTAAACTTGAGCTTTAGTATGTATCGATACCTTACGTATATGTATCAATACGTTTGAGTGTAATGATTACACTTTAAATATGTCTTTCTTGGAATAAGCAAAAATTCAAAATTTGCAGAATTAACTGCCAAAATTGGTGCATGAATGACATGTGTTATCATACTAAAATGTATCAATATCTTCTTAAGTTTTCTCTAATATGCATTGATACTTTCAGTCTTTTCAACAAAATATCGATATTTCTTTAAGATAAATCGATACATCTTTTCAAATCTAAAAATAAATTAATATATCTCTTAAATGTATCGATCTTTTTACGCAATTTTATGTCTAAAAAGAAGCAAAATCTAAAAATTTCTTCCTCACTTAAAACTCTAAACTCTCTCTCTCTAAAACCCTAGAATTTCTTCAATCTTTCCAATCATCAAATCTACTTCAAAATGCCTAAGACCAAGAATTTAAAAGTTGTTTAAAGAAAGAGACCTAGGATGAACGAACCTTCATCCTCTAACCTAAACTTCCAGAACCAAGAAGAAAAGGATCAATACCTTTCTCTCTATCTTCGCCAGAAAGTGGTTCCTAGACGGGTTTTGAACTTTAACCTCTTACTTTGCATCAAATTACATACCTCAAAACCTTTGAAGAATTTGGATGGATTGACTACCTTAGTCAAATGGAGAAATGTTTTGACAGTCTTGTCAAAATATTTTATTCAAATTTGGATGCCATGGATCCTCACTCAAAGAGAGTGAAAATGACAAAATTCACAAGCAATATTCGAGGGTACCCAATTCAGGTAAATGTAAGTATTCTGTCTTGACTAATTCATATGCCCGAAGGTGGAATTTCTTACCCAGTCAGCGTTTTTCAGCCTCCCTAAGCCTACAAAGTTTTATTCAAGGACCTAAACCTCAAAGAAATTGATAACAAGTCGGTTCGACTTATGAAGACATGTGGTAGATGCAGTGCATCATGAAAGGTAAAAGGCCTGACTTAGTATCATGGATACTAAATGTCATGGTAAGGACAACTATGTCGAAAGCTAGCCACCTCTATTATGGCTATATCATTTTGAGTATCATTTGTAAGAGTCCGCCATAGATATACGCAGAGACCGATTCTATCGAGCCCCTAGCTGTCGCTACACTATCGGAAACCACACTCTAACATATGCATTATAAGCAAAGAGCAGACGAGAAGTGGGTGTTTTAGGCTCGTTCTAAAGAGATTTTTATAACACCAACATATAATATAAGAAATAAGTTCACAGTCTAGCTAGGCTCGTAACGAGCCTTTATCTCTCGGCCTGGCTAGAACCATCGTAGGTCGAGCTGAGTTAAACCTTTACTATTCATAGGTCGGGCTGTGTCAAGCCAACCCAACCATTTTTCCATCTCTATGTAGTGATATTATGTTATGAAAGAGACATGTTTAACTGAGTATTGACGGCACTATAGAGTTGCTCCTCTATGGTGAAAGGGCTGCGTAGCTTATCTTTGGTAATATAAGATTATGTTATTAATTGTTGATAGCTGAAACCAACCGCTTTAATGTATTTGTATTCTTACTATTTTCATCAACCTTAACACAATTAAGTGTGTGTATATATATATATATATTGTATGTTTCATCTTTTCTTTTATAGGCCTTAAGGGTGGCGAATTATAACAGAGATGCTGAAATATCTTATTTGCCTTGGGCCTTTGCAAGATCATCTGGTAAGTCAAATCTTAAACCAGACCTAAGATGGAATGTCAATCCAAAGTATAGTGTTAATGAGTTAAACGAGCCTGCTCCTCATCTTTCTGATGTTCGTTAGTTACTTCCTTTACCCAGGGTAACTTGTTAATTGTAAGTACATACTTGAAGATTCGATGATGAGACCATTGTAGGTTCTAGTTTGAATTCTTTTCTCATTTGTTTGGTCGTCTTATGATAGTTATGTTGTTTGATTAACACTGGTACCTAATGTAACAGTCCTTGCAAAAGTTATTGTATTTGCGGTCAAATATAAAGGGCTTAGAAATGATGAATTTTATAAACAAGATCTAGTTCTTGGGTGCAAGTTGTGCTAGTATGTCAATTTGAATAAATATGGTTATGCCTCTGAACTTGATAAATTTTGGTATGTTAGTAGATACCCCCTCCTCTGAAAGGGTAGGGTGAGGTGACTTTTAACTTGTGGATATATTCATGTTAAAGCTGGGTAGTTTTGAATTTTCTTTTTCTCTCATATTGAATGTAAGGGTCATAAGTTGGTTGAGTTGGTCAGCCCTTTGACAAATTGGAGAAAAAGCTAAACATTTATAATTGTTAGCTTAACCAAATGGAGAATAGGGTGTAACATTGTAGACTTGTTTTAAGATTATGCTTCCTTCTTAACTTTTATATTGATTCCTCTGCACAGTTTCCCCAATCTCTATATATTTGATGGAGCATAATAAATTCAATGAATGCCAGTTCAATTTTGCTTCCCTCTTAACTTCATCTTGTTTCTTTTGAAAAATTCCCTCGAGTATCTTTAATAGAATAAGCTCTATGAAAAAAGAATGTTTTTCTGTGTTTCCTTTACTTTAAAACAGATACACACACACGCACACACACATGCATATAAGGAGAGTTTCTATAATTTTTTGTTACACAAGCACTAGAGTTCCTAATAACAAAATTACATTATTTTTTTCTTATAAGCAAGAAAGGAAGTGTAACAACTAAAATTTTTCATAACTATTATAATAAAATTTTAGTGACCGGGAGAAATTTTTTTTCGAATATAATAGATAAATAATTTGAAAAGTGAATTAATTTAAAAATAGGCCAAAATGATTAAGTTTATTTAATTAATGACATTGGGGTTATTTTAAGTGCAAATTGAGCTTAGAAAACAAATTGCAAAAATAAGCCCAAAATCAAAGCCCAATTAAATTGAAATGGTCGGCCAAACAATTTTAAATAAAACCCAAGCCCAAATTTAGCCTATGACCCACCCATCACCCGCCCCTGCCCATTTCATTTAAGTGACCCATTTTGTTTTTGTTCTTATTTCTTACATTTAGCAAAGAAAAGCCTAGAAAGAGGGAGAAACAAAAACCGTGAAGGAAGAATGGGGGAAAAAGGGAGAGGATGAAACGGCATGAGAAAGAAGAGAGAGCAACCCGTGAGATAGAAGAGATGGAATGTATGTCTTAGCTGAGAGTTCAAGAAAGAGAGAGGAGGAAAAACCCATTTGTTCCCTTGTTTTGGCTGATCAAAGAGAGGAAGAATATGGGTTTGACCGAGTTAGAGGATGGAGATCATGCCAAGAGAGGGAAAGAGAAAGCAAAGAGGAAAAGAGAAGGAAGATGGGAAAAGGAAACTTACAGGAAAACATGAAAAGAAGAGGTGTTAGCCGAGCAAAGAGAAAGAGAGATAGAGAAAGAAAAAGAGGAAAAGTGGTAAGTGAGTTTGTGTATACTGGTTTCTTTTTTTACGCATATTGTAATTGATTTTGCTTTAGTTATGGAGTTAGCGGCTTACTCATTTTGAGGTGCTTTAAATTTGTGTTTGAGTTTGCTTGGCCGATCAAGAAGTATGAGGAGAAGAAAGCATCACGGGAAGAGAGAGAGAGGAGCAAAATGAGAAGCAAGCGAAAATAAGAGAGAGGAACAGAGAGCAAAGAAAGAAAATAGAAGGTGCCACATGCTCAATGAAATGCCGGAGTGAGATATGGAAATACGAATGGAGAAGATGAAGGAATTTTTGGATTTTTCAGCAAGTAAGGTGAGTATGTGTGTTAATTTGTGGTTTTAAAAAGTATGAATTGTGTTGGTATGATGTGTATACGAAATGGTATATGTTTTTAACTTATTAGAGATAAAATAGCTTGAACATTGTATGTTTTAATTTAGGACAGTGTTTGATGTTAGAGAAATGTGAAAAAAATATGAAAATGAAGTGTAAATACATGATATATGGTAGCGGAGTTAAGCGAAATATGGGACGGCGAGATTTCGAATAGAATTCGGTGTGTGTGTGTGTGTGTGTGTGTGTGTACGTGTGTGTGTGTGTGTTAGTAACTGAAATTGCTAAAAGGATTCGGTAAAACAGAAATTAAGCGAGTTCTGAACCTCGAATTGACAAGCCGTAAAATTCTATGAAAACTAGATACATAGGGGAATGATATTGCTGAAAACCAGGTCAAGAAGCTCAATGAAAAATGCTTAAAAATTTTAGAAAGTGGACTATCATGTTATGCTTTACACCCTGTCATGTTTGCATCATGTGTCGATGCATCATGTGTCAAAAACTGTTCATAACTTGAGTAATAGGATTCGAAATTCAAATTCGTAAAATGCAATAGAAACTAGACTCATAATAGAACATACAGCCAAAAAATTAGGTTGTGATACATTATTGATTTAGTAGAATGTGAGTTTAAAGTAGATTGCTATGCAGTAAGCATCACTTAAATATTCATAACTTGAGTAATCGGATTCAAAATCCAAATCCGTAAAGTACAGTAGAGTGTACATGTATTTATTTATTTATTCATCTAATGATGATTATGAAACCTCACACAAGTAATGTATTGTAGATCGCCGATCAGAGCATTGTCGATGCACTTTAGTACGAGTTAGTTGAATTCCAACAAGTGAATGGACTAATCTTGTTTTACAATAATTCCAAACTTACATTACTTGGTCTTAAGGAACCCTTTAGAATTGAGAAGAGCACTAATATATATGTATATATATATATATATATACATATATACATATATATATATATATACATATATATACATATATATATATATATATATACACATATATTGTTGAATTGAGCTTGAATTTTGACGAAAATTAAACTAATTGCGATTTTTAGTAAGCCGAATTTGTGTGAAATGATTAAGAGTGCTTATTGCCGTATTGTATAATTATTTTATAAAGATATTAAGGTGTTTAAATTCTAAATATGGCCCATAGGGCTTTGATATGTATTTACATGCTTTGTTTATAAAGTGGATATAATGGTGATGCGGCATTGAGTCGGCAAAATGTATAAATGTACAATATATTGTATACATTGGATATTTTTGTGGTTAAAGCATGTAGCTTATGATGGATATTGAGGCATATAGGTAAGTGTATGGTTATGATTTCGAATAGTCATTTGAACTTAGTGATGGAATGCATGTGATAAATAGTTTGATTTAATTCTTGAAATTTCGTTGATCATTGCTTTATAAAATGGTGTCTATGTTGAATAAGGTGATATGTCTTCAAAAATGTTGATAATGTGTAGCAACATGTGAAGTTATGAGTTGTGATTTAGATTGTAATCGCCGCTTTATAAATTTATAATTATTACAAATATTGAAGCGGTTGTCGAGGATATCGACAATGTGTTGGAATATGGCGAACCCATGGATTGTGAATGGGTTATGACATGTGAGTCGATGTTTTATTTTCTCTAAAATATTGATTGGGCATACCGTTAAAAATATAAATATTTTCAATGTTGGAAATGCAGGTGTTTCGATGATTAGGTCGAGTTGTTTTGTCGTTACACGAATGTGATGTATGGTGAAACTGTAGAATTATGAATTCTAAAATGATGAGAATGTCGCAAGTGTGTTGAGCTGTTATGTGATATGAGTTGAGAAATGATTGAGAAAAAGAGATGTTGAGATTAACTATTGCATATATATACATATTATTTATTTATTTCAGGAAATTAAAGCAAAATTATAGTATTATTATCGGATATGACTTGAGAATTATGATATTATTGTCTGATATGATTTGAGAATTTTTAAGTTGTTTTACCTCTAATGATTATGTGCAAATGCGTACTTATTAACT
>JAXCLQ010008429.1:26628-40200 GCA_035584115.1 Cedrela odorata
TATTACATTCTTAAGAGCAATGACAGTGACTTGGGGGACGGTGATACGTAACGCTCTTAAATGTCAAAAAAGTACAAAGATGTATATAAGGGGACGACAATACGTAATACCCCTAAATACCATAGACATTCTCCGAAAGTACGGATAGTGTTAAGTCGAGTTTGTCACAACATGAAGTATTATATATGATGGCGATTTTAATTTCATGATCTTATAGTTAACAATGATTTAATTACAAAAAATTTCGAGTATAATTTTGATTTTATATATATTCTAAGTATAGTTCATTTACAGAAAAAAATTTTGATTTTCTGATCTGTATATTTTATTATATTTACATCTATTCACTAAGTCTCTTTAAACTCATCCCTTCCCTAATCTCCAGTTTTACAAGACTATTTATTTAGCAAGCTAATTCAGCACCAAAAAGACACAATCTAAAAAGATGGTACATATTGCAGTCACTAAGGATAACGGGTCTATGATATATATGGTATTGTATTATGTATTAAGTAACATGATGTCCGAATTGACATCGAATATTATATTTATGAGTATGGTCAATCATTTATAGATTTAGTCCATTATGTATTGTAATGAAAATATTTGTGCAGTATATAGTGTCAGTGGAGGCATATCGCTCCTTAAGCTGCATAAGTTTGTTTATAAAATGTAATGTGCACTCAGATAAACAGAAAGAAAGGCTTAGGGTGATAGGGTGGTCATATCACCTACTGATAATATTTTCAAATTTGAGATGTTATAGGAGACAACCTTTAACAAGTTGACAACAAAAACTGTTCTTGCAGCTGCTGCCACCAATTCTGCTAGTTGCCACCGAGATTCTATCCTTTCTTTAGCTTCCGTCTAGTTGAACTAGAGATTATTGATATCAAGCCGGAGATGAGGATATCAATGTTTAGAAGTAAATGTTTTGAGCATACAAGTGCTTTATTGTACATATTTACATATTTAGCATCAATGCTGATTAAAATTCTATATATTATTAAGAGTAAAATGTTAAATTATCATTCAGGTCTAAGATATTGACCACTCAGATTAACGCAAGACAAGGATTGATAGGTTGTGATTTCGTTCATGAAGACACAAGAATTTTATATCATCAACAAGACCAAAAAAAAATAACAGAATTCATGTTTGAAAACTCTCTATTGAGAAAAATAAAATAATTTCTCACTTTACAGCAAATAAGAATTATATATATATATATATATATATATTTCTTAGAACCCCAAAACTAAGTAGAATTTAAATAGCTAATTCTTAACCAAGTAGGAGTCATTGATATTCCCCATCATTCCCCTCCACTTGAAAAGAACTAGCCCCCGAGTGATCATACAATATAGCTTTCAGATGATAGATAGACAGATCAACTACATTGAATGTCTTGGATATGCCCATATAAGTAGGTAGGTCAACCACATATGCATTGTCTTTGATCGACTTTAGAACTTTAAATAGACCATAATGTTTTTGCAGCAACTTGCCATGAACACTTACTGGTAGTCTTTCCTTGCGTAAATACACCAGCACCTCATCTCCTTCGTTAAACATTTACTTCCTTCTATGTTTATTAACCGCGGCCTTGTATTTGATATTATTTTTTTTAAGGATTGCTATATTTCTTTGAATACAACATTGTAATTGTTTGCCAAAGCAAAAGCAGGTGCATTAAAAGGAATTTTCACAAGATCTACAACGTCTTAGAATTTAGTGTATACAATTGAAAAAAAAAAAGCTTTTCCTAATAGATCTATTAACTGAGCTGTTATAGGCAAACTTAGCTTGTGCCAATGCAAAGTCTCATTGACCCTTCTTATCTTCATAAATATATCTGATCAGATTGCCTAAGGAATTATTCGCCACTTTTGTTTGACCGTCAATTTGGGAATGCGTTATGCTAGAAAACTTCAATTGAGTTTCAAATCGCTTCCATAAAGTTAGCCAAAAAATGGCTAAGAATTAATTGTCACTATCAAAAATGATGGATATTAGAACCTCATGCAAACGAATAATCTCTTGGAGAATAATTTAGCAACATAGTAAGCATCTATGGTCTTTTGACATTGAATGGAATGTAACATCTTCGAAAATTGATCAACTACCATAAACACTGAATCACTTCCTCGCTACGTTCTAGGCAAGCCTAACACAAAATCCATAAATATTTCATCCCACGGAGTGTTAAGAATGGATAATGGTATATATAAACCTATGTTTTATGACTATCCCTTACTTGTTTGACAAACCTGACACTTTTGCACAAATTTTTCGGCATCCCTTTGTAGTTGTGGCTAGTAATAACGTTTCTTCAAACCATCTATGGTCTTGTCTTTAACTACATGGCCACTTAAGTCATTGGAATGCATCTCCCTTATCAATTTGTCACACAAGGAACTTCTAGAAATGCATAATCTGCTTCAATTGAACAAGTACCCAACTTGGAGCAAGTATTCTTCCAAAGGCTGGTTTAATAAGTGTTTAGCCCAAATATCTTTAAAGCCGTCATCATTCTCATACAACTCCTTGAGTTGCTCAAAATCTAGAACTTCGACAAAAATAGTCACAAGTAAAGTAGTACAATGGCTAGCCAACATGCAATCAATGTGTTTTTTATTTACAAAAGTACTTGATAGATTGATGGTCAGAATAAACAATGAACTCTTAGGCAAAGATATGTCTCAAATGTGTTAAGAGCACAATACACGTCATAGAGTTCTTGTTGATATTTGACCACTTTCTTTTGCATCGCTGAGCTTTTCACTTAAAAAAATGCAATATGCCCTCTTTCTTGAGAAGAACACCCCCAATGTCAATCCCGCTTGCATCATATTTGATCTTAAATATCTTTCTAAAGTTAGGTAAAGATAAAACTGGTGTCGTAGATACCTTCTCCCTCAAAATCTCATTTTCATTGGGACTCATACTGTAACGCCTGCAATTTTGAAAATTTATAACTGTAGCATTTGCAGTTTTTAGGAAATTTAATCAAATAATTTGATGTTATTTGTTTAATTAAAATTTCATGCAATTTAGAATTTTTGGGTAAATGATTGAATTTTGGGTCAAAAATAGTGTTATTTGTTTAGGCCTAAAATTAGTTTCATAAAGTTGGATTATAAGTGAATTTTGGACGAAAAAAATAGTGTTTGGATTAATTTTAAACTTAATTGTAAAGATTTTCAAATATTAAAAATTATTTTAGAATTTTTAAAGGGATTAAAATGAAATTTTTTCAAAGTTTTAGGTTATTTGTATAATTTTAAAAGAATAGGGGCCTAATTGAAATTTTACAAACCAAAATATAACAAATTGCATTTCTTTCTTCCCAACCCATGTTCATTTCTCTCCATCTTCGGCAAACTCATTTTCCTTTTCTCTCACAATTTACAGCCATTTCACTTCGGATTTGAGCGGTTTTCTTTTAAATTCTAGTTACCAATAAGCTTTATAATTTGTTAGAAACTTGAATTTTCGATTTTAAGCATGAATTGAAATTAAAGTTACTATTTATTCGAGAAAATTTCACTTAATTTTATATATATAATATTAGATTGTATTGAATTAAAGTAAGAAATATAGTATTGAGTTGATTTGGCATTAATTTAAGTGTTGATCGCAAGAAATTAGAGTATTTTTATCTCGGGTAAACAGTGATTTTGAAAGTGCTGCAGTGTTTTTGAATATAGTACAATAACCTTAATCTGAACAATAACTGTTTTACAATACCTTTAATCTGAATAGTAACAGTTTGCACAGTACCCATGATACGAATAGTACTGTAGCTATAGTATTTGGCATGAACAGTATTTACTATAGTAAATCCGGCATGAACAGTATTTTTAATATCAAAACTGTATTTATTTGCTTAGGTGAAAATATATAAATTTAGGGTACTCGAAAATGTGAATTAGAACAAGTTAGTAATGAGAATTCGTTGTTGAAAATCGGCTAAATGACCTTAGTTAGTTAAACTTAGTGATATGGATAAAACTAAGAAATTTTAGACACTAATTCCACGAATATCGCATTTAAGACATTTATATTAATTAATTGAATAGTACAAGATATGATTTATATATTTGTAGTATTCGGGTATGGGAATCCGAGAGAAGAATCAAGTTAGACGGGAAGATCATTAGTGGGAGTGGTTACCCTCCCATGGTAGTAAGTAAATCGTGCATGCATTTTACTGTTTTTGAAATAATATGATATCTGAGCATGTGTTTGAAAATAATATGAAAATTGAGAATTTTAAATGTTTTATATGCTGATATCAAATTCATGAAATGATTGTTGAAAATGATGTCGATGTGTGAATAATTATGAATGAAATGATTTTATGGCTCTAGTCGTTAGTTAATGTTTATTCTGATTTGGCCAGATCTTCTGTCAAATACGAGACTTGAGAGTTATTTAGAATTCTATTTAACCTACGCACGTTTCTGTTATGTTCGAAATGGAAAGAATGTCCGCTTTAAACGGAATACGTGATCACGTTCTGAATTCGGGTTATCGTGGGTACTTGTGACACTAACTGACTGAGTCATTCTAAAAATGATCGTACTATGAATTCGTTTATGTGTAATTGAAAAGTTTGAAAATGCATTAATCTGTTTAAATATGTATATTATGTACTACATTGATATGTGCAAACTTGCATAGTTTACTTACTCAGATTATATCTCACTGTTTATTTTAAAATTTTTATTTTTCAGAGAATAGTATGTAGAAGTGACAAATGACGCATACAAGGTTAGTTAGACATAGATGAAATTTTTTTATTATATGTGTAATTAATAAAGTAATTATAAGATTAAGAAGTAATTATATAGATAACTCTTTGTACGTGTAAGAAATTTAAAAATTATAGACATTTAAGAATCATATTCTAGTAATACTTTTTGAATGAAATGATGTATCATTATGTAATAATGATTGATTTAATAAAGTATGAGAATGGGGTGTTACACATGTGATAATCAGGTATATTTAGCAAGCTAGCTCTAAGAAAGAAATCAATACGATGTTGTATATCTCGTATTAAAGGGAATTGTGTTAGTTCTGCCACTAGATTGTTAAATTCTGCTAATAAGCCTTGAACTTCCTTAGGTATAGGCTATATAGGTTGTTCTTCTCCTTTTACAACTAAGAAAGTACATGTTTTGACGTTCTTCATGTCCTTCATAAACTCGTCCTCTCTGAGATCTATGGATAACAATGCATTTTCCTCCACTTTCAGGATAACAATACTCTATTGAATAGGAACTATTACAATCTTCTTACGATTGCATGAAAACGAAAATGTGTTATCTCTCCCTTTGTGGGTTGCATTCACATCATACTGCTAAGGTCGACCTAGTAACACATGACATGCATTCATCTCCACAATGTCACATAGAACATCAGGTTTGTAAGATTTCTCCAAAGACAAAGGCAAGAGACATTGTTAAATGATCCTTACATTAGGCCCTTTCTGAATTTACCCAATATTGTAATGGTAAGGATGTGACTGTGCTTACAGTTTAAAGTGATTTACAAGACTTTGAGAAACTAAATTCTCACTACTACAGTTGTCTATCATAAGGCGACATACGTTAACATTAACGAAACACTTAATTTTAAGGATTTGTTTACGTTGTGTCTCATCAAGCTAAATTGGCGTATATAACAATCTCTTCATAACACATACCACCTCGTCACCATTTTTCTCAGTCACCTCCACAACATCATCCTCCCCGACTACTTTATCATCCGAGTCTTCTTCGTACTCACATTGGGTGACATTGGCGAACTTGTGTCTAGAGTAGTCATTAAACTTATGCCCTGTTTTGTTGCACTTGAAACAATGAATTCCCTTGGTTATTTCTTACTTGTCTTTTCCTTTTGATTCTAACCTCTTAAGTTCAACTTCTTTTTCCTGTGAATCTATTGTTTTATCCTTGGTATTGCTCAATAAGGTCTTGTTGTTATATACAAATCGCTGGCTCTCAAGACCTCTTGATGTTCTTCTTCGATCGTATAACACGTTCAACTCTTAATGCCAAATTTTGAGCTTGGTCAACTAACCACATGGTTTACATGGTTAAGCAATCTTGCACACCATAATTTAGTCCATTGACAAAATGTACAACTTGCTTGTCTTTAGTCTCATTTAGATTGCACCTAGATTATAAATGCAAGAACTTTCAGTATAAGCAGCTACAGTGTGTTTACCTTGACAACAATTTTGTAATTTTTGAAAGAAGGTATGTTCATAGTCATGAGGTAGGAATCTGCCTTTGAAGAAAGCTTTCATACAGGTCCAAATCCTTACAATGAATTACCCTTTCATTTGAAGTTGCTCTTGATAGCGCTACCACCATGCACCAGCACCACCCTTCAATTTTGTAAGTATTTTGTTGTCGCGTCACAAACCTTCTTCTTGGTCGTTGTTCAAATCTATACGCCTATCCAAAATCCTCTTCTAGAGGCTTGATATCCTCCTCCAACTAATTCCCAACGAGCCTTGCGGGTATGAGAGCTACTCGTGGCTGCTGCAGCATTGATTTGTATTCCCCTAACAAGTTCATTTAAAGTAGTCATGTTTTTTACCATCTCTGTCATACGTTGCTCTACCCTTATAAGTCAATCTTCTTAATTATTTTCTTGCCCAACCATCTCAAAATCTGACTCTGATACCACTTGACGCAGGACAAGCATTGATGGTCGTAATTTTGTTCACGAAAACGCAAGAATATATATCGTTATGAAGACAAAAAAAAAATAACAGAACTCACGTTTGAAATAACTCTCTATTGAGAAAAATAAAATAATTCCTCTTTTTACAGCAAATAAGACTATATATATAAATACAGTTCCTAGAACTCTAAATCAAGTAAAATTTAAATAAAGTGGAAATAAAAATACTAAATTAAGTAAAACAAACTAAACAAAATAGAAACAAAAATACTAAACTAAGTAGAATTTAAATAACCAATCATTGACCAAGTAGGAGTCATTAGTGTTCCCTAATCTTTGACCAAATAGAAGTCATTGGTATTCTCCATCATAGATATAGTTTTTTTTTTCCCTGCTTGATTTGTACAAGATGTAAGCACCAAGTAACTGATAGGTATTTATATTGTCAAGTGAGTCTTTTATTATAATAATGAAATCTCAGATTATAAGAGATGTGCAAATTAGTGTTAATTGAAGATATATGAGAGAATAATATTGAATGTCTTAATGTTTTCAATGATGAACAAATTTGTAATGATGTCAATTTTTCTTGTCAAATGCATATTGAATTGATTGAAACATGTTTGAATATGTTAAACGTTAAGAAAATTGTATATGATTATGTTTATGAGCAAAACTAAACAATTTTCTATAAGAAATCTGTATTTGAACCTACAGTATTGACACATAGAGTTAAAAAGAACGACACATAACCAAAACAAATCTATAAATTGAGGATGTAAATCGACACCCTCCGTAGAGATTGATGTTCTGCATTCAATGGATCGATACATGTCAAGTTCGAGACTTTGAAAGAAATTACCAAATCAATCAAATCAATACATATAAAGAAACAGATCTATACTTTCAAAGTCAAAGACTTCAAAAATATTTACAATTTGGACCAGATTGATACTTTCACCAAAACACATCGATACAAGTCAAGTTTGAGATTTCAAAAATATTTATAAGCTCGACCAGATTGATACCTTCATAAAAGATATCGATACTTTGCAAGTCAAAGAGTTCAAAATTATTTAAGAACTCAATCAGATCAATACATGAAGACAAAGAGATAGATACTCGATGTCGAAGAAAAATTCATATTCAAATTTAAATGAACGGATCGATACCAGAGTCAAAAAATATCGATACATAACGCCGATTTCAAGCATTACGGTAACATTTTTCAAACATAACGGCTAGTTCTTCACTAAAGGTTTTTCAAAGTATCTATTGGAGATCTTCATCAGTATAAAAAGAGCTTTCTTGGCATAGATCAATAAACATGTATGATATATTCAACAAGTGAGAAAGTGATTCAAAAAAATCTTAACAAGAATTTGAAGATCAATATTCAACAAGTGATTCATATTTGAAAAACATAAAGTGAGCTTTACATTGCATATTCTTTTCATCTTAAGTGAAAATTTCTGTGAATCATACTTGTAAATCAATCCTATAATGAGGATACATCTTCTAAATCCTTTTTAGGATTTTTTTTTTATTTTGGATTATATTTCACTCATTCAAAGAATGAGTTGTATTGGGTTACACTTCACCCGGTAAAAGTAAGTTGTTATTAGGTTTCACTTCACTCGACTTAAAAGAAGTTGTTTGGTTGCCCATCACTGTTAAAAAGAAGTTATATTAGGCTACACTTGACTCGGATCAAATAAAAAAACTAGTAGAATCTCAATGTGCTGAAAATCTGAGATAGTAGACGTAGGCTGTATTTGTCAAAGTACTATAAATTCCGAGTTTGCTTTCTCATTTCCTTCTCTTTTACATTTCAAACATTCATAATTTATTAATTTAATTGTGATATACATCTACATTACATTACTTGAATAAAAATATGGTTAGGTGAATTAAATTTCTTAAATTCTTATTAAACCCAATTTGCCCCCTTCTTGAGTGTGCCACCTCAGCCAACATTAATAAGGTATATGATTTCTCATGAACCATGATTTATAATTACTTCTGCTTCTACATGCAATAATAAATGTCAAAAATGATTCCTTTTTCTTTTAAAATTTGTATACCTTTCATGCATGACCTATTAGACTAAAAATTTGAACTATCTTCATACTGATTCATTTAGGAGTATCTTGCTTCTTTATAACATATCTTAGAAAGGACAGTTGTTGTACCGAGGATTGCAAATGAATTGAGCTTTTATCTGACTGTCTGAGTTTGGATTGATTTGTTTATAAGTGAACTGAGCTCGAATAGACAGATAGATAGTTATTTATGTACATATAACATTAAAATTATTTCTTTGAATAGACATCAAGCTTGACTTCACTGCACTCAAACTGGCTTGATATTTTATCAAGTTTGTTGGTGTTGAGCTTGATTCCCAAATTCTTTTTTTAAGTCATGCTCTAGTCTGAATTTTGAAACTTAGTTCAGTTTAAGCTCAAAATCCTTTATTTAAGCCAAGCTTGATAAGTTGGAATATTTGGCTCGACTGGGCTCAGCTCTTCTGAGGTCTTTTCGTGGTGTTTTTTAGTGCTTTTCAAGTCGAGGTATACTAGGCAAAAATAAGTTGGTTGAAGGAGTTTATTTTTCATAAGATATGCTGCATTTCATGCTTCACTAGCACCTTGACATTTTGACTCCTGTCTGTCTAAAATTATAGAAATACACACTTCGTTCTTAGTGAAGAATGTACTTCTCACCTGTGTCTTCGTGTGGTGTGAGGGGAGGTCTATGAACATTTCGTGACATGGTAGAAATTGAGCCTTGATGATGAGTGCTGTTAAATTAGTACAAGTTATTTTTTTTATAAGGATCTTTGTTATAGTGTTTTTATTATTTCGTTGGGAAATTCTTTTGGGATTTATTTGGCCATTTCTTGAATGTGAGTTTCTCATAATTTAGGAGTGCATTTCTGTGGAGAGCGTTGTGGTTGTGATTGAGATCTCGAAAATACGGAATCTTTTTGGTGATTTCTTTTGGTTTTTCTGGTTATGAATACTAATATTTTTACTCAAGCAATCTTCAGGAATTCAGTGAACTTTTAGTAGCGTTGCCCTATCATTAGGCTAGTTGTCAAGCAATCATGTATATTTCTAGTGATTATCATTGAACTTTTCTAAACAATATCTTTCAAATTCCTTGCCACCTGTCAAGTATTGGTAAAATGTGCATGTAGGAACTAGCGGTGTGACATCTATAAATGATGACGCAAGAAAATAAGTGAAATTATAAATGAGTTGTATGCATGAGAATGTACGTGTACCATAAAATGAAAGCATTATGTGAAAGATTAGTTGATGATTGTGTTCAATACACATGGAGTGCATTTGCTTGTAGCAGTTTTTTGATAAGTGGGTGGATTGAAAGGACATAGAAGAGGAAAGCTGTGTTGAACATCGATGAAGACAGTGGAAAATAACTTGGCAATCTGTGATTTAATAAAGGATTTAATCCTATATAGAGTCTAATGAATTGAAATGCCTACTTTATGGGTAAGGCTTATTGGTTGTCAATAAATTTTAGTTGTTTACTTGACTAGAGATGCGGATATTCTGATATTCTCAATGGTAAATGGGGCTTGAGACTTGGCTTCTATTCAAGACTCTTGCCAACTCTAATTTAACAAAAAAAACGAGTGTTGCCAACTCTCACCACATGCTCAAACCATGCAACAGACATTACCGACCTTCTTTTCCAACTCCGTTGCTTATCAAGATTGAGAACAGTTATGATGAATGGAAATACTGGTATCTGGAAAAACCCTCTTCTTAGTCAATTTTCTTGCACATCCAAAATATTTGTTCGTAAATTGCATTGAGAGTGATTTCACAGTAGTTTGTACACATTCATGTTAGTTTTCCATTGAGGACTAGAGAAGCATGTCTGACCGCTCTGGAGATTCTCCAAACTTCGTGCTGTACAGTATGCCATGACTCTGTAGTGTTCAGATTCTTTGCCTCCTCAATGGCATCATCTATTCCAGGAAAGGATTTAGATCCATAAACATTATGCTTTGAGGGTGCATAAATCTACCAATAGAAAAATAAAAGGTGAGTTTGGTTCGTATAGGTAATAATCACAAGAGCGCAAAGTTATGCATTTTATGTCTGGATGTTTTTGCGCTGTTGTTTTGATACAAAACTTTTTTTTTTTTGGGACAATATTAAAGAAAGCAAGAAGACAAAATGAAAAAAAACTTATATTGTTACTGGAGGGAAAACATACCAAATGCTTGAACCATGGCCGTCCAGATAGTCCGTCTCTGTCTGTCAATGCTCGTTCTGCCATCATTAATCTGTCATTCAGCTCTCTCACCTTAGAAAGGTCTTTTTTCCATGTTGGTGCCCAACCTTTGGCCTTTTCCATTGCCTAGGGAATCAATTTAAATTATGATTTGTGATGAACATATAATTGCATCATCTTGACTTTTAACAACTAATGATACCTTTTTCTCGTTATCAATTTTGGTGGCTGCATTTGCTAGCTCTTCAATGGATTTGAACAGGGACAATAGGCTTATTCCCTTATCGGAGACCTCTTTCTCCAAGTCCTTTGCGCTTTTCTGTTATTGTGAATTATTGAATTGTGTTATCAGTTTTTATCTCTAGGCTAGATTATATCTTGTTTATATTGCATAGGACTGCATGTAACAATCAATATATGATAAAAATTAACATACCTGGAGCTCAAAAGCATACGAGAGATAGTTGAAAGGCAAGAACTCCTCATCTGCTAGCCGAAGAGCTAGTAAACCCCAAACACTGGCCGCTATTTTTAAGTCGGAAAAAGAATGAAGAGAAATAAAAGTGAGGTCAATAGGTACGCTAAAATAAAGACCACATGATTTTAGACTTGTAGAAGTATTAATGCAACATGATAGCTTAGGGTTGTTAGATTCTTGGACCATGAAATGGTTAAACAAATAATGAAGTAATTGTTATAACTCTTGAATTATTTGTTTCATGTAACATGGTGAAATATACCAATCTTTGCTTATCTCAATGTAGGATGGGATCTTCTTGGATCAACTAAATTTAACACTTCAGATACTACTTTTGCTTATGGAATACAATTATTTGGGCTCTAAATTAAAATCTTTATACAAACCTGCAACATGTCTTTGGAACAAAGGGTCTCCAAATTTTTCCATCCAGACAAAACCATCATACATTGAGTGGTATACCGGGTATCCTGTGATCGGTAATTAGTATTAGTAAGCCATGAAATGATACAATATGCATATAGACATTATATATCATGCATTATATTGCTGGTAGCTAAAAAGTTCTTGGGTTCAGAGTGCATTAATTAAGGATATATATACATATACCTACAGTATTGAGCACTGACTTATTTACTCATTTAAATTTGAAATTAGATGATTGTGTTACTTGAAGATAACATTGGTTAGTTGTTTTTCAATTTATTTGTTTTAGAATGACAACCAGAAGATCATTGAGGTGCTGCAGTAAATGTTATTTTATTTTTTGTACCTATACTCTGGAATCCTCACGTTAAGATAAGTTTGGCATTGGACGCTAATAAGAAATTCAAATATCATGAGAACCTAGCCCATCAGAGCTTTATTCTGGATGAAAAATGTGTAGTAAACAAATCAAATGAGAGCAGTTGGGAAACTAGACATTACATTTTAAAAATGACCTGGGATATTTGATGGAGTAGTGCTGTTTGCTTATTTGATCCGTGTTTAATGATGTTAAACTCTGTTGGCTTGCGATATCAATGCCGATGCTTCTTTAATAAACTGATCGTCACTTTTTACTAATTAGATTTTTATAATGGTGCTGGATTTTCATCATGAGCTCATACTGGTTTTGGTTCAATGAAGCTTCTATGTGCTTTGTATACATAGTGCTGTTGCTACGGTGTTCATATTTTCACATAAAAGAAAATGTAAGAGATGAAGAATATAATGTATTCTTTTACCTTTTCCAAAAGATAAGTCAGCTGCTGGAACACCGATGTGCTGAACGAAAGCTGCATAATCTGATCCTCCACCTCCTAATCTCCCGATCTTCATAGGGAATGTATAGGTTAAAGAGTTTTGAACTTATTCAATGTTTCGAGGTTTACATGACAAAATCTTCTCTAATGTATGACTTCATTTATAAACTAGTATAATGCAAGATGATTGATGTTGTTTGAACTGGATTGAAATTTATCTCGGTTCTTGTGAAGTTCATTAAATCACCTCATCAAGAAGGTGCAGTTAAGGTATTAAATTGCACTTACTACAGGAGAATTGCTGGCACCAACCCAAGAATCGTAGATCGTTTGTGATGAATTATCTGGATCTTGAACCTTCAAAATTCAATTACAAATCTGATTGATATAGTTGAAGAAGTAGCAATGTTGAAAAATATTGGTGACAGGAAAAGATTGTTATCCAATTACTAGTATAGAATCCATTAAATTTAATTTTGTTGCACTTGTTCTTCCTGTCGCTACCGCTGTAACTGTTTCGTCTTAAGAATATCATCAGGAAGAAAATGTAGTGTTTATATTGCTATGCATAGTTGCTGCATCTGCTGTGGTTAATTGTTGTGCATATTCGTGCTTGTACATTTAGCATTACTTTTAAGATACCTGTTGAGCAGCTTGTTTGAGTAGTTCATCAAGCTGTGGAGTTGCAGACGCATGGAATCTTGGTCCACTTACTGCAGAGTCAACATTCAAGTAAGCAACTGCCCTTGAAGCTAGCATCTCTCTGTTGTCTTCTACCCATTCAGTTGATCCTATCTGAGTATTGAACAGGGGTTAGTTTAAGTTTCTGTTCACACACATACGAGAACGGGTGCATGCACAAACACACGAGAGAGAGAGAGA
>JAXCLQ010008440.1:0-44554 GCA_035584115.1 Cedrela odorata
AGCCATAAAATCATTTTTATTAATTAACATTTACACATCGACATCATTTTCAACAATCATTTCATACATGCGATATCAGCATATCAAACATTAAAATTCACCATCTGTAGCATAACATTGAATATAACATGATTTTTGAGAACATTAAAATGCATGCATAATTTACTTACAATAATGGGAGGGTAATCACTCCCACTAATGATCCTCCCACCTAATTTGATATTTCTTCCAGATTCTCGTAATCGAAAACTTAAATTTGAAAAGAAACCGTTCAAATCCAGAGTAATTTAGCCAGAATTTGAGAGAGAAGATGAAAGCAAAGTTAAGGTTTTTGAAAATGAAAGGTCGAATGACTATTGGAATGGGGAAGAAGAATGCAAGTGGGGTTATACTGTGGGATATAAAATATCAATTAGGCCCCATATTCTTTTTAATATTATAAAAATAGCTTAAAACTTTATAAAACTTTCATTTTAATCCTCTTAAAAAATTCTAAAATAACCTTTAATATTTCAAAATATTTATAATTAAGTCCAAAATTAATCAAAATATTATTTTCTTAATTCAAAAATTCGCTTATAACCCAACTTTATAAAATTAATTTTGAGCCTAAATAAATAACATTATTTTGAGCCCAAAATTTAATCAATTCACCCAAAATTTTAAGTTATATGAAATTTTAAGTAATTAAATAATATCAAATTATTAGATTAAATTTTTTACATACTGCAGATACTATACTGCAAATACTACATTTACAAATTTCTAAAATTGAGGGCGTTACAAAAATAGCTCTAGAAAGAGGTATACCGCCATAGAAAAATGAAAGACAAAAGTCTCTAGCTACCCTCTAGAAAGGCCCCTAGTACCCAAAAACGACAATACTACTTTCAATTTTATTGACGAATCTTGTCACGAATCCCAATTCTCTCCAGATAACCCGACGATAACCCGAAAATAGAAGCTGGAATACAGCTCAAGTCTGAAAGATATGAGGACATCCTTTAATTGAAAACGTCAAAGCGAGAGACAGAGCTCTAAACAGACTGAATCTCGAGAAGAAAATACAGCGAACGTGATGAAAGAACTGGTAACCTAGAGGTCTACGTTAGGAGATTGGTTGAGAAGTTACAAAATAAGAAGAAGCGAGACTAGAGCAAGAATGCTAAGTCAATATCCCACTTGAAATTGCATTCTAAATCTCTTTCTCTTGAAGAATCTTAGACCTTGTTCTTCTTAGAAAATTCAAGATGCCCCAGATAAATTCTTTCACGGGAAAGACCGATACATCTTTACACATGGATTTCTTTAAGGAGATAATGTTGATATAAGGATTAAATAAATCCTAGTTGTGTCGCTTGTTCCCACTAACATTGGAGGGACAAGCACAAAGTTGACTTCCAATAGTATCCATAGCTTTGATAAATTAAATGAGAAGTTCATCGATAAGTTTAAAGGAGAAATTGCTAGTTCAAAACCCAAAGTTCATTGGTTTTGATAAAATAGGGAGAATGAGAAATCTTAGGAACTTTGTTAAGAGATATCATGATGAAGCGATGGAGTTAGGATTCTATCATCATCCCTTGGCATTAAAAGGTCTCAGAAAAGGTTTATGAGTAGGTTACAGATGGTACGTAGTGCAAAAATTATCCATCACCGCTTACGAAATGGTTAGAAAGAAGTTATTAGATGAGATCAAAATAGAGGACTAGATCATCCTCTAGTTAAAGGAAGAAAAAGCAATGGTGCCATCTTTACATGATAAGATGTGGTCTCTAAAGTCAGGTAATAGAAGGAGACTAGATGACAGGAAAAATTTTTGAAACTTCTATAGAAAGGAAACTCAAGTGTTGGAATAGGTTAGAACTAGGAATAGAAGGGATGACATTCCATTAAGGGAACAACATTATTTGAGAAGAGACGATATGAGAAGAGTGGCCTAGGTCTAGGAAGCGAGGATTTTCACTCCGTTGAATGCATCACTGTTGCAAATTCTCTAAGAAATCAAAAAGCGAGGAACTTTGCTAGTTGAGCCTCACCCTATAAAAGCAAAATTGTACGAAAGCGCAAAAATAAGTTTTCTAAGTTTCACTAAAGCACCGCGCATCTAACAGATGAGTGCTTCGACCTCAAGGATCAGATCAAAACTAACTACCTGAAGCATTTTGTGGCAAATAATGGGAAAAGGCTCGTAACCTTAGATTAAAAGGTCGAATGAGAAAAGATGTACGAGCATCTAGCATTAGTAATCTCAAGAGGGCTTACATTGGCAGGAAGCTCTAATAGAGTAAGGAAGAATTATTTAAAATATTATTTGCCAAATTCTACTTTGAATGCTTATATTATAAATGTTAGGACTGAGAAAAAGCAAAGAACCCCGTCAGTTCCTATTATGTTCACTGATGAAGATGAGGTCGGGGTAAACTATCCGCATGATGATGCCTTGGTAGTAACCCTGGCAGTAAGAACAACTCAAATTAGCCAAATATTAGTAGACACGGGAAGTTTAGCTAACATCATTTTCAATAAAACTCTGGATTCCTTAGGTATTAAAGATCTGAGGCTAAGATTAGGTAAAACAGATCTACATGGCTTTGGCGAACCATGAATATACCCGATGGGCATAGTGCAACTGCCAATTACAATAGAAGATACGCCTCATAAAAAAAACAATGATGGTTAAGTTCCATGTAGTAGATCTCAAGATGCCTTATACAATGATTCTTAAAAGACCTTTTCTTTGGTCTACAAAGGCAGTAAAGACTATCTATTACTTGAAACTGAAGTTCAAGATAGGTGAAGGTATTGACATAGTTAAAGGGAGCCAAAAGGAAGGTTGATCATACTTTGCCACCTCATCAAAGAGCTCTTATTGTATATCAATACATAATTTAGAAGAAGGTTTGGAGGCTAGGGGTGAGAATGCAAAACAAAGACGAATAATGGAGAGCTTGGGTAAGAAAATAGGTCAAGGTAGCATGCCGTTAACAGTAAAGCTTGTGGAAGAATTGAAATCCTTAATCTTGAACAAGGAGACTCAACAAAAAAATAATTAAAATTTGGTCACATATTCTCGAAAAGTAAAAAGTGTTGCTCAATGATATTTTGAGGCAACATATGGATGTATTTGCTTGGATGGATGAAGACATGCTAGGGATTGATCCCTAAATAATTTCTCATCGACTTGCAACTGATCCCAAATTTAAACTTGTAAAGTAGAAGAGGCGAATGTTTAATGCAGAATATTCAATGTAGTTATGCTAAAGATTGTCGAATGTTAATTTTGTTTATGAAGTACATTACCCAGAGTAAGTATTTAACGTAGTTCTGGTAAAGAAGTTTAATAAAAAGTTGAGAATATGAGTAGACTTCACAAACCTGAACAAATTCTGTCCGAAAGATAATTTTTCTCTCTCTAGAATAGATCAACTGGTAGACTCCATGGCAGAGCATGAGCTCTTAAGCATCATGGACTCATTCTTAGGATACAACCAAATCAGAATGCATGAACCAGATCAAGAAAATGCCATATTCATGATTAATCAATGGTTATATTATTACAAAGTAGTATCCTTTGGATTAAAGAATGCAGGAGCTGCGTTCCAGAGATTGTTTAATTGGGTTTCCAAACCTTTGATCTAGTTGACCATGGAAGTCTACATTGACGATATAATTACCAAGTCATTGAGGGCCCACGACCATTTGAGACATTTGGAAGAAACATTCTCTTACTTAAGGAAATACAACATAAGGTTGAATCTTGAGAAGTGTGTGTTTAGAGTCCAGATAAGTAAGTTACTAAGGTATATGGTCAATAAGTGTAATATTAAGGCCAATCCATAGAAGATAAAGGTAATATTGGAGCTTAAGTCCCCTATCACGCTCAAGAAATTGCAAAGTTTGATAGGGAGACTAGCTACACTGAGCAGGTTTCTATCCTGAATGAGACATGCTTCTACCTAAGGTATTCCAGTACCTTAAGTACATATACAATAGACATGTGTTTCATGTTCTTTTAGATCATGAAGAAGGGAAAGAAGATTGAGTGGACAAAAGAATGTGAAAATAGATTTTAGGAGTTGAAACAGTATCTCACGTCACCACCACACTTGACAAGCCCTAGAGTCGGAGATGTGCTATATCTTTACCTAGTGGTGAACGACCATTCTATAAGCTCAGTTATTGTAAAGGAAGATTCAGAGAAAGTTCATCGACTCATCTACTAAACTAGTAAAGCATTACTAAATGCAGAGATAAGATATTCTTCTATTGAGAAACTGAAGGTAGCATTGATGGTAGTAGCAAGATAGTTACGATCTTACTTCTAGGCATATTAGGTGGTTGTTTTGACAAACCAGCCTCTAAGGCAAATTCTCCATCGGCCTGATTTGTCAAGCTTACTAGTAAAATGGTCGATTGGGCTTAGTAAATACGATATCTGCTTAAAGCCTAGAAAAGCCATAAACCAACAAGCCTTGGCCTACTTTGTGGCAAAGGGATTATTATCTGAACATCTCTTAGTTCATCAAATTGTAGAAGGATCCTTGGAACAAGTACAAGAGAACTTACCCAAGCCAAACGTGATAGGACCGATTTGGAATCTCTTTATTGATGGAGTTTTGAATGCACAAAGGAAGGGAGTTGAAATTGTTTTGGTTACCAGGATGGAACTGGGGTAATGTATTCATTAAGGTTCGACTTCAAGGCAACTAATAATGAAGCAGAATACGAGGCATTGATCATAGGAATTAATCTGGCTCGAACATTAGGAATCACAAGCTTGTACATTTACTGTAACTCCCAATTGATAGTAACTCAAATCAGTGGGCAGTTTTAGGCTCGTGAAGGCAAAATGCAAGCTTATTTACACAAAGAGAAGTAATTCTTGAGTACCCTGAAGATAGTTATGTTAAAGCAAATTATGATATTAGAGAACTTAAGAGCCGAGATTCTAGTCAAATTGGGCTCTACATTCAAAGGAAGGACCCCAACCTCAATTCATATTGAAGTCTTGCAACAAAAGAGCACTGAAGTGGGAAGTGACCAACTCATCGTAGCCAAATTCGATTCTTGCCATTCTTGGATGGATGAGATAAATTCTTATATTCAAGAAGGAAAACTCTCGAAAGACAGGGATGAGGCAAAAAAGATTAAAAACAAGTCTGTCAGGTACACTATCGTCAATAGGGAGTTATACAAATGGTGGTTCAATACTCTTTATTTGAGGTGTTTAAGACCTGATGAAGCTATAAAAGTTCTATAGGAAATCTATCACAGGGCATGCGGCGGCCATGGGGGAGTACGTTCTATGGCACATAAAGCTTTAAGGCAAGGGTATTACTAGTCTACTCTATTACAAGATACAACTGAAGTTGTTAAAACTTGGCATGAATGCCAAATACATGGTGACATACTAAGACAACCCCCTGATAAGTTAGTTTCTTTATCAAGCTCTTGGTAATTGATTACTTCACTAAGTGGGTAGAGGCTGAGTTGCTGGTCAACATCACTGAAAAGAAGGTCACGAGCTTTGTCAAGCAAAACATTATCTATTAGTTTGGGATACCTCAATTAGTGATTATAGACAATGAAAAGCAATTTAACAACTCAAATTTCAGGGATTCTGCTTAGAATTTTCAATTGACCTTATATTTGTGACGCTTGTCCATCTAAAGGCAAAGCTTGTGACAACTAGCCTTTTAATTGTTAATTGACCTTTTGGAAATAACTTTCTAACTCGTTGAAAAGACTTATCCAAAAACCTCAATAAAAGATTCTTAGAATAAGAGTTTACATGTATACTAGAAAAAGAGAAATTTAGCATATTGATGAGAAGACCACTGTGAAGGCTGGGCACAATTATATACCCTCGCAAAGAAATTGTGGTATCATTTTTCCAATCACAATTATATCAAATAACAAAATCTCATGTAAAATTATCTCATTACCAGAAATAAAGGATCAAAGTTGCCAATCCTCAAAGCTTTAGTTATATTCCTGTTATGCAAGGTATAACGAGCACCTCATAGAATGAAATACAGGCAATTCATTTAATAAAGTTAGGGTAGAAAATTTAAAGTTCTTACATTGAAACTATTTTCCTTTTCAATCATTTTCCAATAAACCAAGTGAATAGAAACATTTTATGTAGCTGCTTCATAATGCACATAAAGAAAAGGTAAACCCAATTATTTTTTGTTCTGATTTTTACATATTTTCATCAATAAAACAATTTTGGAAATATTTAGTTTAATGCCCAACAACTATCAACTAAAAGCAAAGTGTTTAATAATTCTTCTTGAGTTTAAGAATTCAGAAAGACAAAAGAGAAGATTCAAGTCTCCTAGAAAAGAAAGAACAAGATAATGGAAAGGAAGAAAGAAAGTTAACATATCGTTCCTATATGATTTCCATTCACTTCAGACTGATCAGTATAAACCTTTGCCCTCTACAATACTAAATTTGATGGATCAAATTTTTTCTTCTTTGGTTAGGCCTAAAATTCTAATAAGAATATAATGGGAAGCATTCTGTTGAATGCAGTCAACAAAGTAGAAATAGGAAACATTTTGCTGATTGCAATGACAATATCTTCTTTCAGTGCAAAAAACTTCACTTGAATATCTTTAAAAAGATTGTTATAGCTATGGTAAAAAAAATTCTACTCCCAATAAACAATTGAACATGAATATTGTAAAACCCTTAATGATAGAATGTGTAACAACTAAGGGATTAACACCTCCCTTTAAGTTAGTCTTTTGTGGAAAAGAGCACAGAGGCAAAGCTCTCAAGGAATTGAGATGACCGCATGGAGCAGATGCACGATGGATAGCACATAAGTTGCGATGACATGTTGGTGTCATGAGAATACAATGCTGGTAGTCAGCAATATTGGTATACGCCCCATGATCCCGTAACATGGTATGAAGCGGGATAGGGTAGATAATGAATGGACAGTAGCTAGTTTATGCAGAGGGTGGCAAAAGAAGACAACACAGGTAAGGATAGTCATGAGCTGTAAGTTAAAAGACTCAAGATAGTGGCGAGTGAACTCAGCAATTCCTTACATGGGGTACAATTGCTGAAAAGATTGTAAGGAAAACTTGGTCTTTATAATATGTCATGGAAATACTAAGTCTCCATGAGGTAGCATGGTTGTTCCTTGAATCAAGGGAAGTGACATAATGTGGGCTTAAGTGACTTCTTCGACAAGATTTGGAAATGGTCAAACAATGATGGAAGTGTTTGTGTGTGACACTTGGCCTAACAACTAGAGATGTTGGTTGTGTTAAGCAAGGATCCATTTTATCAAATAACAATTATTTAATTATTAATATATAAATCATTTATTTATTAATATCCTTATGACAAAATATATTTTCTTTGTTTTCACGTTTCCATAAATCACATTTATGTAATCTGAACTATTACTGAAATATTTTCTCATGCATATGTGTGCTAGCACGTCTTAGCCAAGAAATTAATTCTTTATGATAAAAAATTAAATTACCATCCAATCAAATATCATAACAATATCATTCATTAACTTAATGATATTGTATATGGCAATAACCACCATTATCAAGTAACCAATATGTGTGTGACCGCCTGGGTCCACTGTGAATTGGACATGAGTGGATACGAACCCCTTCGCATAATCCAAAGTTCCTAATGATCATGCTCAACCTCTAGCAAGATTCCACGACTCTCAGACATTAATGAATCCATGTAGTCATACGTGCATGAAGCAAAATCCCTCTGTTATCGACTCCCGATCAAGTACAGGTCATGGAATAGTCAAACATCTAACTCGATCTTAGGAACTGGGTCTCAAATCATATACGGGATTCGTGTATCTGAAAACACCTTTTCAAAAACACGTACTCTGGCCAATGATTTCATTTCTCATGTATGACTTCTTGCCTAAGATCTCAAGCTCAAATATCTGATTTAGTAGATTCCATCTATGTCATTACCTATCCTCATACACCAAAAACACATTGCCAGCAAGTTTCTTTCACCAGGCATGGCTAGCTCTATGCAATATACATAAGTGAACAATGTGCCTTAATGCAGATAACAGCCGTGACATCTCAGGTGAAAGGACTAGTGGTATACTAGTATGGCTATGTGATGTATCATTGACTATGGATAATCACCCATATGATTCATCAAGTTTAATCACGCTCAGTAATATGTTCTCTAATGTATTACCCATGTTTATGCTCTTGTGACATGAGATTCGTCACCTAACTTTTAACATCTAATACTGATCCTTAGCAGCATCAAACATATTAGTCATGCAATATCATAGTTCTATATGACATCACCTTAATCGGAAACTAATTCGAATGTATTCAAATCAAAACTCTGTACTCATATTTATAACTCCTTGCAGATAAAGTCATGACATCTTAATACATCACGAGATCTCTTTCTGCATTATTTATTTATTAAAGCAACTGTAAATGCAAAATGATAGAATTGTTATTTTATTAATCATAAACAACTTTACAATTAATTATAGAAATATTTATATACAAGGAATGATATCCCTGAACCACATTACATGGTTAGTTCTAGGACATACTTCCAATATTGTAAAGTTAGTCTTTGAGCATACAAAACTATTGAGTTGTATTCCTTTTCTTTTGAGAAATAAGAAAGGTTGAAGATGGTTTTCTTCGTAATATTATGTGTGCATTTGTGTTTGTGTAAAGAAACAGGAAAAAGTAAAGCCTGTATATTATGAAATATTTGAGTTGTTGGCTAAGGTGTTTTACGCAACAAAAGGATTGCCGCAAAATAGAAAAGTTTTTTATGATAGTTGATATCAAAGCCTGGTTAAGCTCATTAGAAGAATTCTCTTTTTTCTACCTTTCTTTAGCAAAACAATATTGGAAGAGATATTGAAGGCTCGAGTAGCACAACTAGAAAGCATCATGGGTTCTATGCCAGCCTATGCAGAGCCTAAGGTGGTTCAAGCAGAACTTAATGCTATCAAGATTGCCAATCTTTGGCAACAGATGAGCGAATTTACTAATGAGTTTATAGAGAAACTTAAGGCAACCATAAAAGATGTGGGATCGCAAGCAAGAATGCTGAGGTCACTGATTGTTTATTTTAAAGGTGAGGTCGGGTTATTGAAGAGGGCATTAAACAACAACCTAACATCCTTGGAGATAAGCCTTTGTAAGATCAAAGTGCAGGAACCAAATAGTTTTAATAGTTTGCATAACGTAAAAGAGTTGGAGAACTTTCTTTTAGGACATGAAGCAGTACTTCAAAACTACTCGCATACCAATTGTCATACAAGTCATCATTACGAGTATGTATCTCATGGATGATGTGAAGTTATGGTAGAGTAGTCTATTTCAAGAAAATGTTGACGTACTATGCCCACCTATTAACACATGGGATTCACTAAAAGGAGAACCAAAGCTTTAGTTCTTGCCTTGCAACATGAGGTGGTTTGCGCAGGAAAGATTATAGAGACTCAAGCACATAGGATTTGTGCTTGAGTATGTAAAGGAATTTAGTTCTTTGATGTAGGACATCAAGAACATTTTTGAAAAGACAAGTTTTTCAATTTCATTTTCGAATTGTAGCTACGGATACAAACAAAACTTCAAAGGTAAACTATAAGATATTTGCCTTATGTAATCACCAAAAGATTGAGGCAAAATCTAACCATAATAAGTTACTAAAAAGGGAGGAAAGGAAAGGCTTGGCCCGTTTCATCTATTACGGTCCCTATCAGGCTAGATAATGCCCAAAGCACAGCAAGCTAAACGCTTTAGCAGTTGAGGATGATGTGCTAAAAGCTAAGTAGAGCATTCTAAAGCTCAACTCTTTACAACAACAATGCTGCAATATGCTATGGATTAACAACTTCTAGAATGAGATAGCTTCTTGTGAAAATAATTCTCATTAATAGTAACATAGGTACAGATCTGTATAAATAGATGTACAATAGAAGAATAGGAATGAGGAACTAAAGAAGGAAAGAATAAAAGATACTAAATTTTAAGGAAACTAAATATTCTAGGATATTCACATAATTACAGCCGAGATTCTTTTAGAAAATAGGAAAGTTGACTAAACATTTTGAAACTTTCCAACACTCCCCCTTAAGTTGGCTTGAAGATATCTTCTATGAGCTAGCTTGCTAATGAAGTTTTCAAATTGTTTCTTTGACAATCCTTTTATCAGTATATCTGCTACTTGCTCAGTTGTCGAGATATATGGTATACAAATTACTCCCTCATCTATTTTCTCCTTGATAAAATGCTTGTCTACCTTCACAAGTTTAGTTCTATCGTGAAGAACTGGATTATGAGCAATAGCTATTGCAGCTTTATTGTCACAATATAGTTTCATAGGTAGTGAATAAGTAACCTTTAATTCTTCCAACAGCATTTTAATCTATACTGCTTTACAAATTCCATGAGCAACAACCCTAAATTCTACCTCTGCACTACTTCTTACCACCATATTTTGTTTCTTGCTGCGCAATGTTATTAGATTTCCTTCAACAAAAGTGCAATAGCCAGAAGTTAATTTTCTATCAGTGATACTGCCAGCCCAATCTGCATCCGTGTATACTTCAACCTCTAAATTCTCATGTCCTCCAAATAATAAACCTTTACCTAGAGTCCCTTTTAAGTACCTTAGAATCCTGTACACAGCATTAAAATGCTCAGGTCCTGGTAAGTGCATAAATTGACTTATCACGCTTGTTACAAAGGCTACGTCAGGGCGTGTATGGGAGAGATAAAGAAGTTTCCCTACCAATGTTTGGTATTGCTCTTTGTTGACCACCTCTTTAGTCTTAGCTGGTTAGAGTTTTATGTTAGGCTCTAGAGCTTTTTTTGCTGCTTTGCACCCTAGCAGACTTGTTTCTCTAAGTAAATCAAGTGTATACTTATGTTGGGAAACAAAAATTCCTTTCTTTGACCTTACAAATTCCATACCAAGAAAATACTTCAAGTTGCCTAAGTCTTTGATCTCAAATTCCTGAGCAAGGATCGTCTTTAACCTCTCTAGCTCATTGCTATCATCACCTGTCAGAATTATATCATCAACATAGACTATAAGGATAGCCATTTCACCTTCACTCATATGTTTATAGAACATAGTATGATCGGCTTGACCTTGGTTGTAGCTGTGACTATTTATCACCTTCCCAAAGCGTTCAAACCAAGCTCTAGGAGATTGTTTGAGTCCATAAAATGATTTCCTCAATCTGTATACCTTGCCTTTGCCACATTTTCCTTCAAATCTTGGTGGTAGATCCATAAAAACTTCCTCCTCTAAGTCTCCATTTAATAGCCAATTTTCATTCTGGGTGATCCAGTGTTTTCTGAATGGTTTTTGGAATAAACAGATGAGAAACATTTGAAGTAAAGGCCTTATGAGTATTGGAGAGTTTATAATATGATAAATAGTTGGAAATAGGATATTTGGTACAAGTTCTAACTTCTTTCCTAAGGGCGATGGGTAGATCAAGATCAAAAGAATTATCAAAATAAGGATCTGGAGAAGAAGAAGTTCCTAGAGTATGTAAAGAAGGACCAATTTGTGCAGGTGATGATGATTGGCCTTGTTCTGGATTTGAAAAAAGATCTCTATTATTCTAATGATTTCTTCTTCTAGTATAAACATGAAGCTCAGATGAGGGAATATTTGATAGTACTTCTCCCCTTGTTTGTGAATCAGGTATGCCTTGTATAGATAGACTAGGACTTCCATTATTTTCGCCAATTAAAGTACTAGTTTCCTGACCTTTTAAGGAGTGGATGTCAATGTTAAGGAAAACATTTGGAAAAGGCTTAGAGATTTGCCAGAACTCATCTTCAGATTCATTTTTCTCTCTCTGAAGATAGTTATGGGTAAAATTTTTCGAGAGATTCAATTTATGATTGGTGAATAAGAAAATCTCACCAGGTAGTAGCAATCGGGCTGGTACGAATGAAAGACCAGGGTTGTTACAAGATAATTGGATAAGTAGTGTCTTACACTGCATCTCTTATCCAGGTTAACGCTAATTAGAGGGCTAAATAAATTTATTTTATATTTTGGTACAGTAAAAAAAAACTCGTTAGTAGGTCTTGAGATCTCTACCGGAGATGTCTCGGGGGATAGTCTCCTGACAAGTTCAATAAATTGTGATTGAGCATCTACAGATTTTATACAAGGAGTCTTTTATTATGCCTTATTGTTTAAAGTTAATAATTTTAAATAAATATGAAAATGTTATATTTTTAATTGTATACTTTTACTCATTTAAAATTTTTCACTTTATTTTATCCATTCATTGGGTCTTTAGCACTCACCCCTCTCACCTCTCAGTATTACAGGTTAGACCAGAAATTAGAAAGAAAACAAAGAATATCATGTACAGTAGAGACACAGATAGAGGACAAAGGTAAACACTGCAGTCACTAGGCAATATGAGTTCATCATGCACCAAGAGTCTTGCATGGTTTAACAAATAGTGCATTGTAAAGTCGTGCCTAAATTATGACTTATATTATTGTACATTCATATGTTGTAAAATTTGCAAACATTTCATTTATATTAAAATTGGGCTTAATGCCTTATGTGTTTTCTACATAATATTACTTTGTTGATTTGATTTTAATAACAGTGCATACATATCATATATACAGTGAGGCTTAGGGTGATGGTAGGAATCCCTCAGTTATTGGTAGCATCTCCGGATGTGGGTTGTTACATCTAATGTTTAATATGCTTAGATTATAATCATCATATCCTTATCTCATCACCATGAAACTTAAAGCCAGCAGTTCTTTAAAAGTAAAAGTGAAGCATCAGAACCCAACACTGAAAACCTAATTGAAAAGCCTGTTAATAAATAAACTCTCTTTGACTTCTAACTAAACAATAAATATAACGGCACTAGCTCTAGGGTCACTTGCCCCGACTATCAGACTGATCGCTACAGCCCAGTGTCCCTCACGGGCCTACTGGGTAGGAATTTGTCCATTGGCTCTTTGAGCACTTTAGGCTCGACTACCGAGGTATTTATTCCTTCCTCGAAGGGAAGTTCGCCTCCCTCACATTTGGAGCTTGGGACCTTCCTTTTAAAGAGTATTTCCCACGAAAGTGAGTACCAATTGTTCTGCTAAAAGAACAGGGTTTACAAGTCTACCCCCCTTATAAAAATTTTATTCCCAAAATTGTACTCTTCATGATAGGAATGACAATATGTTAAGCTATTAAGCAATGTAACTTCGACACACCTGGTCAATGAAATAGATATGGGTATTATTGTTACATTTGATATTCGGGTTCCTATGTCATTTCTTCAATTGTGATACTCCGCCACAAAACTTTTACCATGGAAATTACCTTACTCCTTAGCACTCGTTCCTGTCGACCCAATAGTGTGCTACCAGTTGAACTTTATAATTCAAATCTTCTCGAAGTTCGATGGGTGGAGGTCTGATGATATGTGAAGGGTCAGGAACATATTTCTTCAACATCAAGACATGAAAAATGTCATGTTTCCGTTGCATCTTTGAGGGTAATTCCAGTCTGTATGCTACTGGGCCAATTCTCTCAATGATTGTAAAATGTCCAATATATCGAGCATGGAGCTTTCCTCGATTTCAAAACAGAATCATGCCTTTTCAGGGTGACACCTTTAAAAAAACCATTTCATCCACATCAAATTTTAAATCTCTTCTTCTGTAATCTACATAGGACTTCTGCTTATCCTGGGCAGTATTTAATTTCTCCCAGATCATTTTCACATTTTCTGAAGTTATCTTGATAAGTTTAACATTTTCGATTTTCCTTTCACCTATTTCATCCCAACACAAAGGTGTTCTGTTAATATAGTGCTTGTTGTGCAAAATTGTAAGTGAACAAGCTGAACAAGTAATAAAGTGATGAAATGAGTATCGTCCTATAAGGATTGTTGTAAACTAATTCCCAAAACTTGAAATAACCTTAATTTTATTTGGTGAATAAAATTTGATTGGTAAAAAATTAAAAGTAAATTTAAATGCAAATAAAATAAATGAGATTAAAATAATAAACTAAAAACTCTAGGGTTATGATTTCACTTTAACTAATTAGCTATTCTCCTTTGTTCTTTTTAACAAGAAATAATTATTTTGTTGCGAGTTGAGTATCCCTAAATTATTCACATAGCCCCTCTTGAGGTCTAAAGAAAATACCCTATAAAGATTAACTACTATGTTCCCATGCAGAGTTAAAACATTAAAGGATTCATTAAGATTGATGAATCTCTTTTAAGAACTATACAAATCATGCAAGTATATTCTTATTCTACATGTAATTTATGATATTCAATACAATGAACTAAGATACATAAATTAGCTTCCGCTATCATTATGATTAACATTTCAACTAAATAGTGATCAATTATTTAAAAGCATTAAGAGTAATATTGAATGCATAAATCAAGATAGAAAATTCATAATTAAATTAAACAAATGGTTGGAACATTAAAGTTAAGTTACAATATAACCCTAGAAAAATAAATTTACTTCATAACAAAATAAAACAGAACAAATATTAAATAATAAAACATAATAAAAGATTTGAAAAACTTAGTGGTTTGAAGCTTCGCCGTAGAGTTTCCTCATTTGTTTTGCTCCTCCTCTCCAAACTTTCTCTCTTTCTAATGTCTTGTGTTCTTCTTCTCCTCAATGTTGGTGTGCTTTGAATGGTGATTCTAATGCCTATTTATAGGCAAAGTTCACCCCTATTTGCATCATCGCCTGCATCATTATCCATTAAGCTTTCTAATTTTCTCAATACACTCTTCTGCATTATTGCTTACATCATACATCATTACTTACATTATAATGATATATTATATCATTGCTTACATCATAAATCATTAATGACATAAGCACTTACATAAGCATGACATAATATTTATTTTTAGAATACTCGATCTCTAAAATGCGATAACTTCTTTGAGCGATTTCGATTTGAGTTATTCTTTCTAAAATACTTGAAGCAATGAACTGATTCAAATAAGATTCAATTTTACAGCAATGATCTCGTCGTAAATAGTTACATTTGGTGGGGTCCACATACGATTTTTCATCAATTTTATCTTAAAAATAAAAAACACAAAAAGATGTAATAATTTATTTAATAAAAACAAAGTCAACAAAATCTAAATTAAAATTCAAGTTTAAATAGATAAAATAACGCTATAAAAATAGAGTTATTACACCCTTAAACTTAAGATTTTGCTCGTCCTCGAACAAAACAAACTCCGAACCAACTTTATAATTAATAGCTCATAATCATTAATATAGGACAAAACAATCATTATAAAGGTATGAATATTAATTAATGGGTTAACGACCTTACCAAACCTCTTAAAGTTTGTGTGTGGATGGATAACTTGAATGATTCAAACTTTTAATTCTAGTAACTAGTTTCAGCGAAATAGACTACGAGCTCAACGTTATTTATTTTATTTATATATATTTTTTAATATTTTTTATTTTTTTATATGACTGGTCCTAAGAAATGGATCACATTTTTAAGTGAAAATCCATATTTGTGATACAGATCTCTAGTTACTTAGTGAAACATTTACACTAGTATGCTTTGCATGCTCCTACTTTGGATACCCTTTTTTTTTTTTTTCGTAAAAATCTATATTTCTGATACAGATTCTCAGTTACTCAATATTTATAAAGGCATCGAAGCATTGCCCGCTTCTTTCTTCTTCTTCTTTTTTTTTAATTAGAAATAACATACTAAATTATTTTATTTGAGCATCGTAAGAAAATATACCTTTTCCACGTGGCCGAGTTTCAGGTTAAGATCACTCTCATTTTCATAATAGTATGCTTTAATTATATCAAAAGGATAAGTAAAAGTGAAAAATCCAAAAATTAATACAAATTTAAAGAATGACTATTCAATACATATGCTTTTGAGGTAGAGCTATTTTGTCTATAGTGATTATAATTTATTTTTTTAGAAAACAAATATGAGTATCAAGAGCACAAAAGTAACTTCTTACTCTGCCATCTTTTGGTTTCCAATCGGACCAGTTATGACCAAACTTTACCCCTAAACTTATTTGAGACATTATCCCCAATATCTACTAGAACACAAAATAAAGAAAAGAAAATGTTATTAAAAGTAAGAAAGTTACAACATGAGGTTAAGATCTAGTGCACGCTTCTTTTTGCCGTTTGCTTCAGAGTCCCAAACCAAAATAAGAGAATAAAAGAACAATTCTATGAGGTTAAATAGCTTTGATTAGGAAAAGAAAAAAAATGTTAGGTGTACAAATGTCAAAAAGTAAGCGTAATTATCAAAAAATAAGTACAATTGTTGAAAAAGTAAGTATAATTATCGAAATAGTATAAAACAAGTAGCTAAACATAGAAAAATTTGCAAGAAAAAGTCAAAAAATTAGAGACATGCATAAAAATTTTAAAAAGTAAATAGTATACTTGATACGTTATGGTAATTGTGGCTCATATCTTCCTCTGGTTTTACATCCAGAAACAGTTTAAACGCCTTCTATGAGTCGAAGATTAGCTTCCCATCCAGTTTTTTTATTAACTAGCAAACAAGATATTTTAACATCAGATTCCCAAGACTGTAACGTTGTCTCTCTTTTCTGAATAACTCTCATAAATTTAAAAGAATGCGTTGAACTACTCCACAAGGATACGTCTCAAGAGTCTCAAGGATATTATCCAAAGACTTCTTACTTAGCCCATACTTTATGTAGTTAATCTTATCTTCTCAATTTATGGACAAACATCTATGATTTCTACAGCGTGTGTCGCAGTTCCATCTTGCACACTTATGGTAGACTCTCATTCTCTTAGTTCTCTTTTTATTTAAGTAAGAATTTCTTCTTAGACCTAGTAAACGTTTAATGAATGAATTATTCAACTCACTTGCTAGACATACTTTAGCTTCAATGATCCATCGGATATGTTTGGGAAGACAAGCAAGTGTCTTCATCCTTTCCAATCTGCACTTGTAAATCTTTTTAAGTACATCTGAGGAAGAGTAGGGAACTGATTTTTGAGTGTTGCAGGGCTTGCCTTCACAACTAAAAAGAGAAAAGAAAATTATCAAAAAAAAAAAAACAATAACCACGCAAACAAAAGAAAACTAATTGAGAAGAAAAAAACTTAGGTTGCCTTCCAATAAGCGCTTAATTTATAGTTGTCAGCTGGACTTTTGAAACACGCTTTAATTTGGGTCTGAAAGTGCGATAATGGATTTTTGTTGAGGTTCTCCACCATCCATGTAAGCTTTGAGTCTTTGTCCATTGAATTTAAATCGACGATCTGCATTTTGAATTTCAACGGTACCATGTAGAAAGACATGAACAATTGTAAAGGGCCCAGGTTATCTAAAGCGCAGCTTACTTAGGAATAAATGTAAACGTGAATTAAATAAAAGAACCTTTTGTCCTGATGTAGACTCCCTATTTAGGATATGCTGATCATGCCACTTTTTGGTGTGTTCTTTGTAAAACTTGGCATTTTCATATGCATTATGACAGAATTCGTCCATCTCATTAAGTTGTAACATTCGCAGAGCTCCTGATGCTCCTATGTCAAAATTTAACTTTTTGATAATCCAATATGCAAGGAGCTTAAGTTCAACGGGTAAATAGCATGCTTTTTCGGAAAAATAGAGATGTCTCCTACGTTACCCATAATATGTTGAAGTATCGACGTAATTTCATAGAGTCATTCGGTCTGAATGCTGTATGGAGACATTCCAATCAGCGTTTTGAACGTTGTTTTGTAGGCCCATAGTGTATCATCAAGCTTTTTTTACTAGTCTTTTCGAGATGCACTCACAGTTTTTCTAAAATCCATTCAGTTCTCTATTTGAGATTTCAGCTTGTCCACTTATATTTGGGTGATAGGCTGTAGTAACTTTGTATTTGACCTCGTATTTGGCTAAAAAAACATCCAAATGTTTGAGATGAATCGAAAGTAGCTTAAGCTCCAACTCTGGTGGTTTTTTTATTGATAGTTCTGGTTGTCTCTTACTCGTTCCAAACTCTTTAATGGTCATTTGATGAAGATGGGGGTTGAAACTTTCAATTGGTTAACACATTCAATGATATTCGGACTTTCTGAGTTTGACGTTCCAATTAGGCAAGCTTCAAGTGGATTTTGTGGAGTGGTGGGTTGAAGTATTTCTTTGATGCATCCATCCATTACATCTACCCTCATGTAGTTGTCAACATCACATAGATGTTTAAGTGCTTTTAGCACATTGAATGTTATTTTTTCATCTTAAACTCTTAGTATGAGTTGATCTTTCTACACATTAATGAGAGCTTTTAGCACATTAATGACATTCAATACAATGAACTAAGACACATAAATTAGCTTCTGCTATCATTATAATTACAATTCAACTAAATAGTGATAAATTATTTAGAAGCATTAAGAGTAATATTGAATGCATAAATTAAGATAGAAAATCCATAATTAAATTAAATAAAGGGCCGGAACATCAAAGTTAGGTTACATCATAACCCTAGAAAAATAAATCTACTCGATAACAAAATAAAACACAACAAATATTAAATAACAAAACATAATAAAAGATCAAGAAAATTTAGTGGTTTGAAGCTTTGCTGTAGAGTTTTCTCATTTGCTTTGCTTCTCCTCTTTAAGCTCTCTATCTCTCTCTCTAATGTCTTGTGTTCTTCTTCTTCTTAAAGTTGGTGTGCTTTGAATGGTGATTCTAATGCTTATTTATAGCTTTGCTATAGAATTTCCTCCTTTACTTTATTCATCCTCTCCAAACTCTCTCTCTCTCTAATGTCTTGTGTTCTTCTTCTTCTTAATGTTGTGTGTTTTGAATGATGACTCTAATGCCTATTTATAGGCAAAATTCACCCCCATTTACATCATCGTCTGTATTATCATCTATTAAGCTTTCTAATTTTCTCAATATACCTTTCTACATTATCGCTTACATAATACATCATTACTTATATTATAATGATATATTACATCATTGCTTACATCGTAAATCATTAATGACATACGCGCTTACATAAGCATGATATAATATTTATTTCTAGAATACTTGATCTCTAAAATATGATAACTTCTTTAAGAGATCTCGATTCGAGTTATTCTTTCCAAAATATTTGAAGCAATAAGCTGATTCGAATAAGATTCAATTTTACAGTAATGATCTCGTCGCAAATAGTCACATTTAGTGGGGCCTATATGCAATTTTTCATCAGTTTTATCATAAAAAAAAAGATGTAATAATTTATTTAATAATAACAAAATCAACAAGATTTAAGTTAATATTCAAGTTTAAATAGATAAAATAACGCTGTAAAAATAGAGTTATCTGTGTTTCGTAAAGAGCCATACCAATACTAGCTTCTTAATTGTTATTGTTTGCAAATTCAATAAATAGAATATATACATCCCAACTATCTTGAAAATTCAACACACATGTTCGCAGCATGTCTTCTAAAGTTTGTATGGTCCTTTCTGATTGACCATCGGTTTGAGGATGGAAAGCAGAGCTGAGTTCAAAGTAGTACCTATTGCATTCTAGAGTTTTGGTCTGAATCAAGATGTAAAACAGGGATCTCGATCTGATACAAGGGTAACTAGTACTCCATGGAGTCTAATCACTTATGTTATGTACAATCTTGCCAATTTATCTAATGAGTACTTGATTTGGATTGGCAAAAAGTGAGCAGATTTGGTAAGCCTGTCAACTATCAACCAAATAGCATCGTGTCCAGCTTGTGTTCTTGGTAGACTAACTATAAAATCTATTATGATGTGTTCCCACTTCCATTTAGGAATAGGTAATGGTTAAAGTGTCCCCACTAGTTTTTAATGTTCTGCCTTTACTTGTTGACAAATCATACACCTGGTCACATATTCTGCTATGTCCTTCTTCATAACTAACGACCAGTAATCCTCCTTGATGGTTCGGAATATCTTGGTGCTACTTGGATACACAGTAAATGCAGAACAATGAGCTTCTTCTATAATGGCTTTCTTCAACTCATCAACATCAAGCATACAAACTCTACCTCTCAAAGTTACTGTTCCATCTGAAGTGAGGTAGAAGTTGCCTTCTTTTTCGTCAAGTACATCCTGATATATCTTGGCTAAGTTACCATCTTGCCTTTACCTTTCTCTGATTTGCTCCACCAACGTGGGTTTCACAATAAAGTTGGCCACTAAGGATCCAACATCATCATAACTGAAGGCTATATACAAAGCCTTCAATTTTACCAACAAAGGCATGTATGCTGCTCGTACAAATGCTAATGTAACAGATGATTTCCTACTCAAAGGATCTGCTGTCGCATAAGCTTTCCTTGGATAATACTCGATAGCCAAATCACAATCATTGATGAATTCTAACCATTGCCTCTGTCTCAAGTTCAATTTTTTCTAGGCGAGTAAATACTTTAAACTCTTGTGGTTGGTGAATATCTAACATTGCTTTCCGTACAAATAATGTTGCTAAATCTTTAATGCGAAGACCACTGCTGCCAATTCCAAATCATGGGTAGGGTAATTAACTTCATACTTTTTTAACTATCGAGAAGCATAAATAATTACCTTCTTATTATGCATCAGTACACACCCAAGTCTTTGTTCAGAGGCATCATTGTACATAACATACCCACCTTTTCAAGTAGAAAATGTTAAAATCAGAGTAGAGATAAGTCGATCTTCTAATGCTTGAAAACTCCGCTTACACTGCTCATCCCACTCAAGCTTTACTTTTTTTCTCGTTAATCGTATCAACGGGGCTGCCAATAATAGGAAGCCTTCCACAAATCTACGATAATAACTTGCCAACCAAGAAGCTTCTAATTTCTGTAACTTTCTTTGGCCTTTCCATTGTACTATTGCTTCAATCTTGCTGGGATTAGTAAAAATTCCTTCCTTCGAGATCACATGTCCCATGAATATTATCTTCCGAAGCTAGAATTCACATTTTGAAAACTTGGCATATAATCCTCTTTCTCTCAAAGTTTGTAACATAATCTTCAGGTATTGGACATGCTCTTTCTTGGTTCTTGAGTATACCAAGTTGTCATTTATGAAAACAATAACAAACTTGTCAAAGTAAGGGTGGAATACTCGATTCATGAGATCCATGAATGCAGCTGGAGTATTGGTTAACCCAACGGCATTACGAGGAACTCATAATGCCCATAACAAGTTCGAAAAGCTGTCTTAGGTACATCACTTTCCTAAATCTGCAATTGATAATAGCCCGACCTTAAATCGATCTTGGAAAATATGCTAACACCCTGTAACTGATCAAACAGATCATCAATCCTTGGTAGTGGGTACTTATTCTTGATGGTAACTTGATTTAGTTGGTGGTAATCTATATATAATCGTAGGGTTCTATCCTTCTTTTTAACAAACAGTACTGGTGAACCCTAGGGTGACATGCTTGGTTGAATAGATCCCTCATAAACTAAATCTTAAAGCTGTACCTTCAATTCCCTAAGTTCAGTAGATGCTATACGATATGGAGGTATTGATATAGGTGTAGTACCAAGCACTGATTCGATACTGAAGTCAAATTTTCGGTCTGGTGGTAACCTTGACAATTTGTCTGGGAAGACATCTGGAAATTCTCACACTACTGGCACTCATTCTATTGAATACCCTACAATCGATGTACTAATTACATGTGCCAAAAATGCTTGGTAGCCTTTCCTTATTAATCTATATGCTTCCATTGCTGATACAAGACATGTGGGAAGCATGTTACACTCTCCCATTATCACTAACTCTGGTTTACTCGGCCTCCTAAACACAACTTGTTTAGTAAAACAATCTACTGAAGCTTGATGGCGAGATAGCCAATCCATTTCCAAGATGGCATCAAAATCTTGCATTCTTAAAGGAATTAAATCAGCTTCTAATTCTATCCCATTTATCTTAATAGTACAATCTCTAAAGACTATTTTCCTTAACAATTTCTACCCTAAAGGTGGTAGAATATCAATTTATGATTTAGGGGCGATAGCTCTCTATCAGCATGAGATGCATATGCAAGGCTAACAAATGATCTACTGAAACCTGAGTCAATAAGAATATATGCATCTTGGTTAAATATGGTAACAGTACCTGTCACCACTTCAGGATTAATCTGTGCTTATTCTTGATTGAGGGCAAACACATGAGTCTACACTCTGCCTTGATTCCTCTGAGAACCTGATGGTGCCATTGAAGAACTATCCACTCTTAACCTTTTGCTAGTTAGAACTGCTAATTGACCCATTGGTTGTTGATGTTTTGGGTAGGCAGGATTTTGATTGGCTATAGGTTGATTGCTAGCTCCCTTTTAAACTAAACTTGGACAATATTTCTTTAAATATCCTGGCCACCCACATTGAAAACACATCTAAGGCATTCTACATAAACCACTATGGTAATTCTTGTAGTTTCTACAACTTTTTTTCCTTTGCCTTTGTCCAGAACTCTGTCTTAACCCTTAATCTGAAATTGCAAACTGAAATGGTTTCTGACGTAGTGGGGAAAATGGAGGGTTATTGGCAAGGCTAGTAGCTGAGACACTACTAGAAGAGCCACTACTGTGACTCTTTTTGGATGGTTATCCCACTTGTATACTAAGATTCTTTCTTTTCTGAAACAAGCCTCTTGACTTCCTTTCCCCCACTAACTTCTTTGCCCTTAGAGCCAACTAAATCATCTCTTTGTAACTCTAATTCCAAATTAGTGGCATCTTTTCTCTAATTTCAAAGTTTAACCCTTCCTCGAACTTGGCACATAAGCTATCCTCGTTGGCAAATTCTGGTACAAATTCCACCAACTCCCTTAATTGAGTTTCATATTCTTTCATTGTGTTACCCATCTGTTTCAGCCTCAAGAACTCTTACTTCTTCTGATTACAATGGAAAGGATTATAATATTAATCTTTGAACTCTTGCTTGAACTCAGCCCAAGTCAATGGTGATGTCGACCTTGCCTAAGTATTTTTCGACCATGTAACTGCATTATCCTCTAACAGTCAAGTAACTACCTTCAATTTAACATCATCCTCTAACACCATATCCTCTAAATCTTTCTTCACCTTCTTTAACCATCTATTGGCTAATATCACATCTGTTATACCACCAAATGGCATGCTCATGAGTTGTCTAATCTCTTTTATGAGCTTGGAAAACTTTGGGGCTGATCTAGGTGGTTCAACTACTGGTGCTGTGGTAATCCCTGGATATGGATAGGGATATGGTGTTGGCCTTGGTGGCCCTTGTGTTTGATAAGCCCATTGTGTGTTCCAGTATGCCATAAAAGCTGCCTATGCCTTTGGAGTCATCGGAGGAGGCATTTCCGCTCCTGGTGGTGGATATTGAGGAGAAGGTACTTTCAGTTCATCAGTCTCAGGTGGTGGAACAAATAATGAAACATCTAGTTTCGAATAGACGTCAATCTCTCTCTTTGGTCTACCTTTTTCTCTACTAGATTGTGGCAACATTATTGCTATAAAAAAGAATTCACGAGTTCAAAATATATATTGGTGGTGATCAATCCCTAAGACTTGACTTACTCTTTGTTCAATGGGTACTTTTCAAAATTTTTTTTAAAGATCAAGTAAAACAGTTTCAAACATATTTAAACACATTTCCATAAATATTTTTCGAAACTAGGCTCTGATACCAATTTAGTTGTCACGCCCCCGTCGGTGGGGTTTACACGTGACAACCGCCATAGACCCTCGAGACATATTCTTAATCCCTCAACATGTCCTTAAGGCCTGTAAGGTTGCTTGGGTACCTGTTCCTTGTATATTTACTCATATATGTCTTAAAACAATTTCTAAATCAGTTCATATATCACATTCACATGACCATTGTCTCTTTGAGACAGTTTCAAAATCATTCCACAAATGATAATATACTTAATTTAAAACACATATAGAACATCTGTCAATTTACATCATTGTATATTCATATTTACACACATAAAATAGTTTCTCAAAAGATACCTAGTAAACTAATTCGTACAAATCTGTGAGTCTAGAATATCAATTGTACCTGGGGGTATTACACCCTTTACTAATCACTACCACTTGTACGATGTACTTTATAATTTCGATCTCTTAAAACTGGGATGTGACGGGGTAAGTGTATGGGGATATACTTCGTGATTGGATAAAAATATAGCTTAAGAAAATCCTTTGTACAAGTACATAAAACAATATCATTTTAATAAAAACATGGCCTATATTACAAAATCATTGGGTTGGCACCTTTTCTCGGTAGTTACCTTGGCCATGGTATTCCTGAGATCATTAGTGGGTTTAATGCACAGAAAACAATGCTTATTTCATAAAACATATTCTTTTTTAATATAAAGAATGCATGCACATTTTATAAAACTGTCCCACCACTGACGTTGGCCTCGAGTAGTCATGTGGTGATACTCATGACTGTCCTCAATAATCATGTAAATGGACAACTCCATATCATCATCCACCCATATAACTGCCCCACTTGCGGCACACTCACCTAGGCGGCCTCTCATAGGTCCGTCCCTAGGCAACTACTCTATAGCTACAATCACATACAATCTTGGCCCTCTTGGCCATATCACCAATACAAAGCCACAACGTAAATCTATATGCATAACATTTATAATCTTTTCATTTTTAACAATAATATAAAGCATGTATTTCTAATATCAAACTTGGCCTCATAGCCATTCAAATATTCATTCAATCTCACAGACCATTTGCATTTAATTTATACAACCATAATAAATCTATTTCTTATTTCATAAAATAATAAGTTTCATAAAGTATTTTAAAAGCATGAAAACAAGTTAAAATAAATCCACTCACAAACAAAAAAGGAGAGTCACTACTCCCAACACTAATCATCGCCTATGTTTATGGTCATCGTGTCTAAAATTCCTTAGTTTGGCACATATAACTTTACGAGGCTTCCTCACGAGGGTCATTTATCCAATTCCCAACAATGGAATCCCATGGCCATAGTTATTCTAAATTTTGCATTTTTATTTAAAACGAGTATACACATTCTTAGCAATATTTAACACTTATTTAACCTAATATATTCTTAATTACCTTAAATCAACTCAATTCTATATTTCCTATGCATCAATCAAGGTAAATTTTTGGTGAATAGTAAATCGTAGAACCCAAATATGCTCAAATCCATAAAATTGAACTTATAAGGGTTTAATAGACTTACTTATAACTAGGTGAAGCCTTGAGAAACCTCATATAACCTTTTTAATGCAAAAGCCCCCAATTTGTTCACAAAACCCTAATTTTCTCCTCTTCATTTCTTGCCCTTCTTAGCTTATAAACGGTACCAAATTGTTGAGGAAAGGGTGGATAATCATTTGGTGGTGAATTTTGGAAGAAAAGTTGAAGATTTGGCTGATATTCTAGAAATTACCGAGAGAGAAAAGGGAGAGAGGGAAGAAAGAAATGAAAATGATGATAAATTCTAATTTTCCTCATGGGTATTTATATTAATGAGCAAAATGATTGAATTGCCCTTAAGAAATCTTAAATATTACAAATTTATCCATCGAGTTTTGACCTAATTTGGCAACAGTGTCGATATTTTCTTCTCAAGTATCGACACTTTTGGTAAAAGTGTCAATACTTTTGACCTATGTGTCGATACTTTTATAAAAATCACATTCTGGAATTTTTCTGGACCCCGAGTATTGATATTTTAGAGCTAAAGTGTTGATACTTTCATAGAGAGGGTTGATACTTTTGAAAAACATAATGTCTAAATTTTATTCTGGGCAAAGTATCGATATTTTTAGCAAAATCAGGTCGATTCTTAGTTTAAATTCCCAACTAACACTAGTCATTCCATATAACAATTTTGTTTATACTTTTTCTCATATCATGAGCTAATTTAAGTGCAACTAAACCTCAATAATGTGCTTATTAATCTTAAATCATGTACGTGTAATAATGAATATCATTAAATAATCATTTTACTCTTATGTTCGAATAACAGGGTTTACAATAAAATATTCAAATCATGCAAAGTATAACAAGCACCTCCACCTATTTCATCTTTTATGACATTGGTCATTTTCACTTTGTTGTCGTAAAGTCACTTTTGTTCTAGCAATTGAACAATGAAATGCAACAATTCATTTAACAAAATTTAGGCAGAAAAATTGGAATTCTTATTAAATTAAAACTATTTACCTTATCCATCATTTTCCCATCAAAATAGAAGGCCTATGTAGACATTTGATCAAAGAGTAAATAAAAAAATAGATGAACAAAATAATGTTATAGGTTCAAAATGAGCAACTAGGAGAGCTTCTTCCAAAGAATCATTTCATCGCTCACACCAATTAAACATATAGGTTTAAACCTTAGGAACACGTATTCAATTTAATAGTTGATGTTAGACTTGGGTCAAACACCCATGTTGGCTGTCTAATAACCTAACCCAACCCATGAGATACAACTGTTTGAAGCAGTTACACAATTGAATTAAGAAACTACTTTAAGCAGTTGCCCACACACTTAGCGTTCAATTAAAAAAATTTAATCAAGAGAGCGTGTAATTCAAGAGTTTATTTTCATTTTCATTTTCATTTTTATTGAAAGAGACTAAGAAGTACAGAGATAATTCAGAAAGTAAAGGAGTACTTATATTGTGTTCAAAGATTTCTTTCCAGTGTATGATTGATTTCCAAGGTCGTGATTCTATTCTAAAAAGGAATGTAATTCAATCTTTATTTAAATTTCCGTCATTGGTATCAAATCCAGTAAGAATATATTCCAATTTAAATTTCCGTCAGATATAGAAAGAAACCAAAATATTATATATAACTAACCCACTAATCATGACATAATTTATACCTTCATCTTTAGTGTATCAAATTGGAAAAATGACTCATTAGAAAACCCTTATTCTAAGCTTCAAATCATAAAATTATTTACCAAAAATAAAATTTAAAAATTAAGACCATATGTAAGCCTGCTAATGAATGTTTGGTCTTAGTGAGAGTTTTTGTATCTTCAATACTAGTATTTTATTATTGTTATTAATTTTCTTTGTATTTTTGGAAAAATAATATAATAATCACATATTATTTTACTTTATGTAAATGATGCGCATGATTCAAATGTTGTGCAAGGGAGAAATATTACACTATATCATAACTTTAAACATACATATGTTTATAGTAATTTGTTTAAAACAAAAATCTAGTTTACTTACCTGCAAACTTATCATTGATACAACCATAAATACATACATACATATATTATGTTTATTATGATTCTTTTAAAGCAAAAGTATAGGTTACTTACATGCAAACTTATCATTGATACAACTATAAATACATACATACATATATTATGTTTATTGTGATTATTTTAAAACAAAATTGTGGCTTACTTACATGCAAACTTATCATTGATACAACCATGAATACATAAATACATACGTACATATATTATGTTTATTGTGATTCTTTTAAAATAAAAGTCTAACTTACTTACCACTTGAAGATTATAACCCAATTAACTTAAGTACTTAGACCTATAATCAAATATTAATGTTCATAAGTTTGTATATACTATCACAATGTACAATATAAATCATTGGGACTTAGTTGCGCCATTTACAACACTTAATCCATTTGACTACTTAATATTCATAACTTGTTCATTTATCATAACAGTGTAGGAAATATTTTGAGTAGTTTCCAATATTTAATTTTTAGAAAATAGAATACAAGTTCAAATATCATATAATTTTACAAAGATGATATAGACACATAAAGAGTGAATTAGATCATATAACTATAACTATTTTAAATAAATTTCTCTTTCAAATTTTCAGATTCTACTAAATAAAATTTTGTAGCAAGTCATGTTCATTCAAAAATTCATAACAATTTGAAACAATATAATGTCACGCCCCCGCCTGAGGGGTCTACACATGACAACTGCCACAAACCTTAGAGACAAGTTCAAAAACTCAAAAAATGTCTCTCAAGCCTGTAAGGCTACTTAGGTACATGTTTCTTGTATAATTATTTGCATACATTTGTCTCTCGAAACATTTTCAAATCATTTCGTAAATAAAAGTATATTCAGTTTTAAAGAAAAATACAAGTACATAACCTGTTAAATTATTTTACATCCATAATTAATTACATATACAAGTTTCTCATATCATACTTAGTGAGCTATAATACACCAATATGTGAGTCAAGGTTGAAATGACACTTGAGGGTGTACCACCACCAGATAATGCGCTTTTCTTCATTCGATTTCCTGAAACTTAGAGGTAAGGAGGTGAGCAGACGAAAGTATACTTCGTGAGTGGATAAAAATTTATTTTAAGAAAATCATTTATAAATGCATGTAAAATAATTTATTTTAATAAAAATATGGCCTGTTATTCAAAAATCATTAGGCTGGTTTCGTTTCTCAATGATTACTTTGGCTGTGGAAACCCTGAGACTGTTAATGGGTTTTATTCATGGAAAATATGCGAATTTAATAAAAATAATTCTTTTTAAGATAAAGAATGTATGATAATTTTCAAAACTAGCCCACCACTAACATTGGCCTTGAGTAGTCATGTAGTGATATTCATAACTATTCTTGACAATCCCAGGTGGGCAACTCTATAACATTCATCCATATAATTGCCCCATCTACAGCATACTTACCTAGGCAGTCTCTTAATAAGTTTGTCCCTAGGTTACTTACCTGTAGCTATAATTTTAAACAAACTTGGCCTTCCTAGCCATATCACCAATATAATCCACATGTAAAACATAAACACAATCATATATATGTATATCATTGACAACCACATTATAAGACTTACATTTTAAATATCATACTTGACCTCATAACCGAACACATATTTGAAATCAATTTACAAGCCATACATATGTACTGTAAAACAACAACAATAATAATAAAACTAATTCTTAGTTCGTAAAACAATAAGTCTTATAAAACTGTTTAAAAAAATGAAAAACAGCTAAAGATCCACTCACTACAATAGGAGGGTAATCACTCCCACTGTTGATCCTTATGCTTAATAGGTCTTTTTTCCGGGTGTTCGGTGCTTAATATCACACATATATAGTATAATAAATTTCAATATTCCAAATAATTATAATATGCATTAAACGCAATGTTCGTGAACAACATGTCCAAGATTCCTTAATTTGACATATACCACTTCAAAAGACTTAACTAACGAAGGTCATTTGTCTGATTTTCAACAACGAAATCTTATGGCCGTAATTATTCCAAATTTGCATTTTTATCTAAAATGAATATACATATTCTAAACAATATTTAATGCATATTTATCATCATATATTTTCTATTATTACCAATCAACATAAATCTACAGTTTTTACGTGAAAATAAATGTAAATTTTTCAGTGAACAATAACCTCCAAATTCCAACAAGTTCTCAAATCATGAAATCAAACTAATAACATATTAATAGGCTTACTGATAACCTATAGAAACCCTTTGAAACCTCAAATTGTCGTTTTATCGAAAAAGCACCAAATTCCACTTCGAAAACCAAATTTCTTCTTCGCTTTTTCTTGCCTTTTCTAGCCTAAAAAGGGTATCAAATTGAAAAATAGAGGATAAGTAATCGTTTAGTAACAAAAATTTGAAAGAAAATCAGAGAGATTTGAAGAAACCTAAGAGAAATAGAGAAGGAGAGAGAAAAAAATGTTTTTAGAGAGAGAATGAGAGAAAATTAGGTTGTAGTGAGAGAGAAGCATAAAGAACTATTAGAGATCTTGGGTTTATATAGAAAATGGTAAAAGACTAAAATACCCTTAAAATTTTAGAAATTTTCAAAAATACCCAGTTTTTGCAGCAAACCAATCAACTGTTTTCAATAACCAATCGACCGATTGCTCTTTTTCACCCTGCACAACTATTGTTAGTTGAACATTTCGTCGAACTAGTTAACCAATTTTGTTTACCTCACTGCCAATCAATCGTTTTCTCCATCTGGTTGACCATTTCTCCATTTTTCCCAAATTTCTTTTTGTCCGTCGACCAGTTCCTCTCTTTCCTGTTTTCTATTCTTTTAGACGACTGGTTCCTTCATCTGGTTGACCTATTCCATGTTTCCATAGGCGATTGGTTGAGGGGATAATAACACTGTCATTAGCCTATAATTATATTGATTATTTGAAAGAATAATAACAAAATTTTAGGGGTTTGGCAACAATACATTGGATGTAAAATACATCCAATTTTTTCAACTCTTATATTAACTATTTCAAGTTTTATGTTCGTGTTTCAAGTCTTTTATGTTATATGTTTTAAAATTTTCATTTCATGTTTTTAGTTTTATAGTAAGGGATGTAAGTTATATGAGATGTATTTTAGTTAAATCTCAATTTTAGTGGATGTTTTAACTGTCATTTGCCTATAAATAGTCAAATTGTAGAGAGTTTATAGATTATCTCATTTTCCTTCTTACTATTGTTTCTTTGTCATTACTCTCTTCACCAGAAAATTTAACAATTGTTCTAAATTGTTGTTATTAAGGTGCTTTCTTGACATCAATATCACTATTAAAATCTTTTGGCTATACTATCTAATACCTTCTTGCATTAAGATATTTGCTAGAGGGGTGAAATAGTTTTCAGGACGGTGTTTTGCACGCCTTAATGATTATTTTCAGCTAAAATGATGTTTCTAAAGCTCCTAAAGACAAACTCTAAAACATAGATAATAACACTATCTCTTGAGTGATTTCCAATGAATAATAGATGTTTGAACATGCAGGAAACTTTCAACGGTTAATTTTCACAGAATATTTAAAGTTTGAATATTGAAATTTTGGAGAGAACAAACTCGTAAATTGATAAAAAGTGTTGAAAGTTAGTTTGTGTTTGTTTATGTTTTGTGTAAATGGTTATATGAGGGAAAAATTGTTCAAAATTTTTTAAATGGGTTAACTTGACAAGATTAAAGTAAAGTTGGCTATTTAAGTAAATAATCCTCAAAATAAAGTCATTTTGAAAAAAATTTCAAAGATAAATGAATTAGGGTTTAATATATATATGTAAACCCTGTTCTTCGAACACAAGAGTAAAATGGTTATTTAAGGATATTCAGTACCACACGTGCATGATTCAAAATTTAATTGACATAATAATGAGACTTAGGAGAACTTAAGTTGACTTAATGAAATAATTAGTATAAATTTAGTTGTATTTTTCAAAAACTGAAAAAAAGGACCAAATTTGCAAATTTTTAGGGACTACATCGCAAGATTTTTAAACAGTGAAAAATGAGTTACTATAGCGGGTACTGTAACGGATACTATAGCAGATACTGTAGCACCGAGAAAGGTCGACCGTTTTTGAGAAAGGTCGACCAATTTGCTGGAAAAGTGAGATTTTTGCCGAAATTTCAAAGCTTTTGAGGGTATTTTGGTCATTTTACCCTTCTATCAATATATATACAAGCTCTTCATTTTTGTTTCATCATTTTCTCACACTAAAAACACCTAAAAACCTGTTCTTTCTCTCTCTAAAGACTCTTCTCACTTCTCTCTTCGATTTCTCTAAATTTCTCCGATCTTTCGTCAAATTTTCACCACCAATTAACTCCTCATTCATTTCTCTACATATTAATACTAAATTTGAGCTAGAAAATGCAAAAATAAGTGAAGAAGAAAAATGTGTTTCGAGAAAAAATTAGGGCTTTTGCGTTTAAGCGACAAATTGAAGTTTCTATGAGTTTGAACAAGTTACCGGTAAGAAAAATAACTCAATACAAGTATGATTTTTAGATTTTGAGTATATAGAAATCTATAGGTTGTTGTTCGTTTGAATTTCCAATTTAAATTGCTAAGGAAATGAAGTTTGTGCCAATTTGAGTAAAGAGGAAGTATATTATAATTGATATATTTATATTGGTATTTGTCGAAAACACAAATTTTTTTAAATTGCAATAAATGGAAATTTACAATAATATATATATATATATGTTTTGAACATTTTTGAGAATAGGCACGGTTGCTTTAGACTAAAATGAGAACTTTGGAATATTCACGGTCATAGGATTCCGCTATTGAGAATCGGTTAAATGGCCCTCGTTAGAAAGTCTCGCGAAGTTAAATGTGCCAAGCTAAGAAAATTTAGACATGACGACTACAACATTTGCATTTCATGTATGAATAATAAGTTATTAGAATTTCAGAATTTATTACGCTATATACATATGTGTGTGTGTATTATAGGCACCGATCACCCAGGAAAGGAACACACTAGGCATGAAGAATAGTGTTGGGAGTGAATACCCTCCCCGTTACTGTGAGTGGATTATTATTTTTAAATGTTTTTATACTTTTAAACTATCTTACGAAACTTATCTTTTCATGAAATAAGAAATAGATTTAATACTGTTGTTATTTAAAAAAAATGTGAATGGCCTATTTGACGATTTGATATGCGAGTGGCCAGGAGGCCTGATTTGAAATTGAAAATGCTTTCACTATATTATTATTGGAAATGAATTTATTTGAATATATACATGCTTGTGGTTTTGCATTGCTGATGGCCGAAGGGTCAAATTGTGTATGTGATTGTTGCTACAGGGTAGTGGCCTAGGGTCGGACCTATAAGAGGTCGCCTAGATGAGTGCGCCACAGGTGGGATAGTTATATGGGTGGATGATGATATGGATTTGCCCACCTGTGGGATTGTCGAGGACAGTTATGTGTATCACTACGTGATTACTCGAGACAAACGTCAGTCGTGGGCTAGTTTTAAAAAGATCGTGTGCATTATTTATATTAAAAATGAAATTGTATTATTAAAATGAGCATTGCTTTCAATATATAAAAACCATTGACAGTTTCGGGATTAGTACGGCCAAGGTAATCACTGAGAACAAGAGCCAGCTTAGTAATTTGAATGACAGGCTATGTTTTTATCAAACTAAATTGTTTTATGTACAATTGCAAAGGACTTTCTTAAATTGTATTTTTGTTCACTCATATAGTATATCCCCATATACTTACTTCACCTTCCAGTAAAAGGGTGAATTGCCCTCAGGTAAAATTGATATTCTTGACTCATAGACTACAATAGATTAGTTCACTGCGTATCTTTTACAAAACTTTTTATGTTTGTGATTAAAGCAGTAATGATATAATTTGATATATACTCAAAGGTCTATGTTGGTTGTCATGTGTGGACCCCACGGGCAGGGGCGTGACAATTAAATTGGTATCAAAGCCTAGGTTTTTGAAAAATATAGTTGGGAAATGTGTTTAAAAGTATTTTGAAATTGTCTGCATGATTTAAAACGAAATTTTGAAAAGTACCCAGTGAACAAAGAGTAAGTCGAGTTATAAGAAATGATCATCATCAATATATATCTATAAACTTATTTTAAACACATGAGTTATTTTTGTAGAAAGAATGCCACCACGGTCTAGTAGAGGAAGGGGTAGACCAAAGAGAGAGATTGACCCCTATTCGAATTCAAATGTTCCATCATTTGTTCCATTGCCTAAAATTGAGGAACCACAAGTACCTCCTCCTCAATATCCGTCTGTGTTGTGAATTTGTTGAATTTGAATATTTTGCTAATATGAAAATGTTTTTATAAAACATACCCTTACTCCTCAATGATGAGTAAGGGTATGTTTTATAAAAATGTTTTGAATTATTTACGAATTGTACTATGGATGATTAACATATCGCAAATTGATTAAAGTTGATATGTGAAGTAAATGTTGAATATTGTATGTAAATTTTATATTTTAAGATTTGGGTGCAAGTGCTTAGTTGAGCGCGTCTATGCACAGATTCTGTCCTTACCCAAGAAAGGGGTAAGGGAGAGGTTACCAATTTCGCCCTTACCTTCCTGGGAAAGGGGTAAGGGAGTGGTTATCATTTTTGCCTTTGTCATCTGATAAGAGGCAAATGAGAGGTTGCAGCTGGATAAGGCGATATTTGGCACCGCATCTGTTTATCCAGGCCAAGACTAATGAGTAGGCTAAATAATTTTATGCATTGATGTAAATTAACTCCTTAGCAGGTCTCGAGGTATTCATCAGCAGTGCACTGGTGAATATCTTGAGGGATAGTTTCCGGGCAAGCCCAAAAGTTCTTCTTTGAACATCCACAAATATTGTTTAAAAAAATTTGATTTTTAATATATGGTTAAATTTTGATGAAATGATTTTAAATTATAATCTAGATCTTGTACTGCTTGTGTAAAAATCTTGATACTCTTACTCATATTGTTTTTATAATTTTTAAATTTAATATTATCCATCTGTTCACTGAATTGTACTCACTTTTTTATTTTCTTAAAAATATTTTCAGATTAGACAGTTATCAAGGAGGTCACGAGTCCACTCCCTAGGACTTAGTTTTGCTGAGTTCTAGTACAAGAGACTTATAGGTATTTAATGTCTCTACAATTATGTACTGATATGAGGTGTAGTAGGGATCCATAAACTATGTATTACTTTTGGATTGTCGATAACAAATGTATTATAAGTGAAAATGTTGTGAATTTAATATATGTATTTGTGTGGATACTATATATGGATTATTAAATTTGGAATTTTATATAATTTCATGATTGAAATATGGAGGCGTTACACAATCGTGGGAGTATTGGCGGAAAATATATCTCATGGTTGTGTAGTGATTGTTACGTACTCGTATAGATGGATCGAGGATTAACAATATTGAATTTGAAGCTATTTTTGAATATGATAAATTGGACATTCAAAGGATTGTCTTAAAACTTATTTTGTTTAAATCGAATAAACATATGATATTTAATGATATTTTGACTTTGAATCTAATACTTTAAATTTTTCTGGTTTCGATGAATAACATATTTTACGCAATTGTTTTGGCATAGCCATATATTTGCATATATTATGAAACTTTGTATGCTAGTGTGGATATATATCTAGTGTAATTATTGAAAGTTTCGTGATGTTATAAATTAAGGATGATTTGTTTAATGTAAATTTTATTTCCTAATCTAAAATGAAAATGATTTTCTTAAATAGAAATAACTCTCTCCTAAATAAAAGACTTTTTTTAAATAATAATTATTTCCTTTGAGTTGTAGAATTGCCACAAAAGTTTTCTAGTTATGCTTGAAATCCATTTTTGCCTGAAATAACTAGTAAACTTGGAATTCTTTTATGTGAAAATTAAAGCCTGGATGAATAGTTACAAGTCTGGTTTTGTTGCAATAGAAACATGCAACAAACAAAAAGAGAGAGAATGACATGAGTTTTTGTTTTCCTTCTCTTCTTTTTATTTTTTATGTTGTTTATCTTTTTTATAATGACTTAAAGTAGAAACAACTTGTGAAAATTATGAGTCTATAATTTCTAGTTTCATAAACTTAAAGAGTATGTTTTCTTAAGCGTGGTTAAGACGTATTTATTCTTTGGTACAAAGATTTGTACTCATTGAAGGGAGTCCAATGGCAACTAGCAAGGGGATCTTGCTTAATTAAGTTAAAGGGATATCACGCGTCAACGCAAAGGGATCTCATTGAACAAGGCTACTAAGGAAAATTCAACTCAGTGGTGACAATAATAAGATGGAGTCTTTATTTTGTATAAGTCCACTGATGTTTGTAATTGTTTATTTTCTTAATGAATTATTTTCTCTGAGCATGATCTTGTTGATGTGGAATTGTAAAATCCAAACCACATTAAAATTGGTTATCTCCTTTGTAGTTTCTTATTGTGTGGTTCGTTACTTTAATTAATTGGTTAAATTAATTAAAGTTGGCAAATACTTGCTAAGAAGAATTTATCAATTAGTATCAAAGCGGGTCACTAATTTATTTGACAAGATTTTGATATTTTTGATTCATTTTTTTAGGTATGGACTCTAAAAAAGAATGATGATCAATATCTCGACCACAACTACTTGATGACACGAATTATTTATATTTAAAAGAATGAAGGATTTTATCAAAGCAGTCGATAAGAGGGAGTGGTGCTTTATTGTGTATGGTTGGAAACCTCCCACTGTGACTGATGACAAGGATGAAAAGGTTCTAAAACCAAAAGAAACATGAGCAAGGGTTAAAGATAGTTTTTCAAATTACAACTTTAAGGTTTTAAATGCAGTATTCAACATCGTAGACTTGAATAAATTCAAGTTAATTTCAAATTGTGAATCCGGTAAGAAAGCGTAGGATGTTCTTCAAGTTACTTCGATGGTGAAGTGTTCTAAACTCCAAATGCTTGCTTATAGATTTAAAAATCCTAGAATGAAAGATGATAAGTTACTTGTTAATGTTAATTCTAAATTAAATGATATTACTAATGAATCTTATGCATTAATTGAGGAATATTTAAAAACCAAGCTTGAAAGGAAAATATTACAAGTCTTTTCCAAAAAAGTTTTAAGCAAAAGTCACGGCCATTGAAGAAAACAAACACATTGATTCAATAAAGGTTGAAGAACTGATGGGTTTTTTTAGAACTTTTGAGATGAATTTGAAGCAACGAAAGAAGGAAAAAAATTTAGCCTTTTAAGCCGAAACGAAAAATGTTGAAGATGAAGAAGAAGCGAGTATTGACAATTTTGAAGTAATTTATTTTCTCATCAAGAGTTTTAACAAAATCTTAAAAGAATGGGACAAAAAAATAAGCAACTTCAAAAATTTCTTTAAATGATGAGTCTCATATCAAATACTTTGAAAATAACAAAAAAAAGTATTCGTCGTAAGGAATGCGATGGATTTGGATATATACAATCCGATGTGCAAATACATACAAGAAGAAATCAAGGGCCATGGATGTTTACCTATAATAATTATGAATTAGAAGAGAAGACATCAAATAATTTAAGTAATTACATTGCTTTTAATGTATACTTATGTTTTGAAAAAGATGAAAAATACAGGTATCCTATTATGTTACAACATAATCAACATATGGTTTTTGCAACGAAACAAAAAAAATGACTGACTTAGAACTTGGTTTAGGTGAAACTAATTCTAATGAATGTGATGAAAAGGATGACTTAGATATGAATACCATATGAACCTCTTACAAAATGATGTTCAACAAGTTTGTAGTCTCTTGAAAGAAAAAATCAAAACAAAAAGAATGATGAACACAATGGAAACCATCATCGTTGAGAAATATAAAACGATTAATGAAGTTGAATGTAACATCCCCATATTCGAAAATGCTACCAGCAGGTGACAAAATCCTTTATCACTCTAAGCCTCTATCTCTATCCATCTAAATGCATGTATAACTCATATAAATTCATTACAACATAACAGACCGTACATGTGTTGCAGAAGGGCGATACGCCCGACTATGAATATAAATAGAATACATTAATGTTATACAATATTTGGCACCACGCCATTTATACTAAAATACATTTCTATCTTTAACTATAACTATATATGTTGGACCTAGGTGTCCTAATAATTGTAGTGCGTATCCTTGCCTTCACATATGTCGCCTTTATACTATATCATTCATTTCTCTTAAACTGAGTATCCAACTTACAAAATTGAAAATATAAGGGGTAAGTCTTAAAAGACCTAGTGAGTGGCTAGATATAGTGTAAAATATTATATTTTAGGGAAAATAAGTTCTGTTTTATGTAAAATTCAATGCAGAATTTAAAATCATAAAATATTCACCATCTGCTGTAATTAAAATCACTTTAAAATCTATATCATTTTAAAACTGAAAATAACAACATACTTGAGCTCTTTTGCTATTCTAAAATCAATTTTTTTTTATAAATTATCAGTGTGAAGTGAAATTCTCTATAATAAAAATCATTTTGAAAACTTTGTTATCTGAAATATGTAAAATGGTAGTTTTGATATCCTAATATGCGGTATCACAGACAGCCAGAATATATCTCTAAAATAATGGGTCATTAAAGCCGGGAATCTTTACACTGGTCTCCTGCCCCATGGTATCACAAACAGCTAGAATACATCTCTGAGATAAGAAGTTGTAAGGGCCTCAAATCATTAACTTTGGTATCTAGAGGTATTACATATTGCCATCACCCTAAATACATCTCTGGCCCGTAGGCAATCTCTAATCACGTAGGGCAAAAATCTTTTAGAAATGACATATTTCAAAATCATGTTTTGAAACACATTTCTCATTTGTAACATCCCAAAATCCGGGGTGTTACTAGCAGATGACAGGTCCGTCCCATCACCCTAAACCTTATATAACTTACTGAACTACATCTGCTATACATACACGTTCATTTTATGGAAAATAAAACGTTTCAATGACTGAAGGGTGTCATGCCGCCATTGAAATTATATACAACCTAAATGTTTACAACATATCCCAAAAATAAAGCTGACTATACATCTGTCAGACCATACTCATTAAATCAAAGGCAACAACAAAGCCATACCATATGACAACACAAAAGTAAAATTGTCATTCTGGATATGAGATAGACTCAACACCTTGGCAACTGCAAACGGTTCCCTCTGCTTCAAATCGTATCTCCAAAACAATGTGTCAACTTACCAAACAAAGGGTCTTGCAAAGCAGAAATAGAGGGGGAGAGTTGAAGTCTAAAGAGACTCAGTGAGTGGATGTAAAAAAAATAAACATCAATGTATATACATATATCTATACATCAATATCCCTAAGATATTCGTATGATATATATATATATATATAACAAATACATCCATTTGAATAGGAACAATATTCAATGTATCTAGCTAGTAAAGAATTTCATTACACACCATTTAACAAAATGTTGGTATTCAAGAGCGTTACATATCGCCGTCCCCTCAAATATGTAAACGAGTCTGCCAGTGCTTTGGGGTGTTACGTATTGCCATCCCCCAAGTTACTAAGAAAAGGTTAGTATTCAAAGGTGTTACGTATTGTCGTCCCCCAAACAATTAAGAAAATATTAGTGTTTAAGAGCGTTATGTATTGTTGTCCCCCCAAACACATAAATGAGTTCATAACTACTTTTACACACAAAACATAGCAAACCTCATACATTTCAATCTTTCACTATATCATGTCACCAACAATTTTCATATCACACACTAGTTAATGAATTCATCCATTTGAATACATTTAATACATAATATTTAATTTTCACTCATAAACATGCAATAATTCCATACAATCACGTCGCTCTCAAAATGATTGCCAACCGTGCTATCACAATTCTTAGGAAAACATATTAAAGTATATTTGGGGAAATTTGAATTGTTTTTTTTTCCATCATCCATAACTCAAACATTTATTTCAAATATATACATATATATACATACAAACATCCACTCACTGGTTTTTGATGTCATATACCTAATTTAAGGTAAAGTCGATAGGTGTTCGGCCTGACGATCTACAATATATAATTCTTGTTAGATTTCTTTATTATAAATGAATAAGTACACAAATATATTACATATATTTACTTTACCCTAAATAAAACTGAAACGATTTAGTTCATTATGGAAGTCTCTATGGTGTTCACTGCATAACGAACGGTTTTAAACTTACAGTGTGCCAAACCAGTAAGGTACCATAATTTAAGTTTTTGAGAACACATTATGTTATGAGTTTAGTTTCTACTACTTCTAGCGGATTTGATTTTTGAGTCCGAATGCTCAAGTTATGACAGATTTTCAACACTTAACATAACGAATCAATGCTATGGCATTACACAGAGCAGTCCCATTCCTAGCTTTTTTAAGAATGCATCGTTAAGCATCTTGACTTGGTTTTCAGCTATGTTGTTCCGCTATGTGTCTAGTTTCTATAAAATTTTTTGGTTTGTCAATTCAAGGCCTGGAACTAGCTTAATTTTTGTTTTTATAGTCCCTCTTCGAAAATTTCCATCGATCGACGCCTATGAGTTTCGCTCATGATCTTTCCGTTCTACACTCTGCTCATGTACGCCACCCTAGTTATTTTTTATAACATTTAAGTATTACATTTTTTACCACTTGGAACACCCTCACAAGGTCACACCATTGCAATCGATCATTTTTTCGCATGTTACCCTCGGTTTCTCACTACCCAAACATACTCACCGCCATTTGTTTTTCCGGCACTTATCATTCACCATTAACATTTCTCTTTCATTCTAATTCATACCACTTCTAACTGTTCACTGCCTTTAACTCAATTCATGCATTTTTAGCAAATCCATCCCTAACAAATTGTACAATACATATCAATTTCACACACAAAATACCACATAAACACATTTATAGTTAAAATCACCCAAATCAACACAATATCCCTTACCCTTGCTTGCTGAAAATTGACTCTCCCTTGTTGTTTTGGCTTCCTTCCTCTTCCCTTTCACTTGGCTCAAACTGTTTACCCCATTTATCTTCTATTTTTAACCAGTTCTTCCACTTCTTTTCCAAATTTTCGGCAAGCCCTCTTCCTTACACTCTATTTGGTCTTATTCTTCTCTTTTTAATATGTTAGGCTAGCAACTCCTCCTTGCTCTCTTAATTCAACCATCATTCCTTCCCTTTCACTTCTCTTCCACGGATTTTGAGTGTTCTCACATGGCATACTTCTTTTCCTCTCAAGTCACCCTCATGGTTTTTACCCTCCTTGCTCTCTCTCCCTTCTCTTAATTTCAACAAAGTCAAACTAGGAGGCATAAAATGGAACAAAAAATAAATGAAAATGAAGCAAGGGAGTTATTTATATAGCTGGTATTGGCCCGTGTTTGGGTATTCAATGATTTTAGTTTAGGTTTGAACATTTATTTAATTTGGCTTGCTTATTATTCATATAAGTTTGTATTAATTTTATTACTTATAATATTATAAGCTTATACTATTTATTATAGTTAATTTGATTACTTATAGTATTATAAGCTTATACTATTTATTATAGCTTATATTATTCATTAAAACAAAATTCAAAGTTTTTTCGTTTTAGGACCTCTAATTATACTATCACTCACATAAAATTTTCATTTTATTTATTGTTATTATTGCATAAAAATGCGGGCATAACATCATCATATATTGAAATCATAATTCAAAGCGATTTTTCAAAATCCAAAAATGGGTTTCAAGACCATTCCCAAAATTCATGCATTAAAGCATAATCCCAACATAATTTCATAAAACCTCTTATTAAACATCAACTTACTTGAAACATGTAAAAGTACTCATGAATTTATTAATTCCAAAAAACTTTTATCAACCGTGGGTAAGCTTTTCAAACAGATCTCAAAGCAATTAAATCTCAAGCATTATGTTCTAGCAATGAATTTGAGGAAAATAGAGAATCCACTCACCTTTGCGCCTTAAAGGTCTACTCTAAGTTACACGCCGTAGCCATAAAATAACAAATATATATATATATATATAATACTCAACATATTTATAAATTCTATCGACTCAATGCCACATCATCATTTTCTTGATTTACACACAAACCAGGTAAATATTTATTAATGGCCCACAGTCACTTCCATAATTCAGAATATAAATGTATGAAAATACAAATTACTCAACTTATATATATATATATATATATATAATCCAAGCACTTTTATCAATTCTAAAAGGGTTTCTTAAAACCAATAAATGTAAGTTTAGAATCATTTGCAACAAAATTAGTCCACTCACTTATTAGAGTTTGATCAACTCTTACCAAAGCATAAACGATAAGCATTCTGATTGGCGATCTACATTAAATGGCCTTCATTAGGAATCTCAATATGGTGTATTTAACTCATAGCTAAACAATTATAGCATACATGAACACTACACCCCCATAAGAAATCAAGGTGTTTTAGATTACTATAGAGCTTGGACTATAGTTACCCAAGTCGATGATGGCAATTTATTTTTTGATTATTTTTATAATTCTTCACTGCGCAGGGCTAACTTTATAAATTCAGTGGGATCAATCAGCAATGATTTTTAAGCCAAAATTTTAATATATTTATCCCTTATATGTGTAGTTTACATGGCCTTTTATGACACCTTATTTGGAATTTTATAGTTCAACTTACACTTAAATGAATGGGTATTGTTTCAATTAAATTCCATGATAGGGCGGCGAGTTTTTCGAATTTTTTGAGAATTCATTTCTTGACCAAAAAAAATATATTTTTAAGTTAATCCTTGTCATGTCTAGCTTTTGTAGCCCTTTACAGATCTTGATTCCGATTTTTAATATTCGAGTTATAATCAATTTACTACACACTGGTTAAACAAGGGATAGTATGCAGGGCCGAATAAACAAACAAATTTCGACCTTTACTAGTAATTCATTCCTACATGGAATGATCTGATTTTGGATATGTTGTTCCCTTATGTATCTAGTTTTCATAGAATTTTATAGTGCTAAAAACCGATGTCAGGAACACTATTTCATTTTAGGTTTTCTATACATTGCTCAACATTTTTGGCAAACCAAAATGTAACACAAGGCAGCCATTTCTAAAATTTATTGGGGACTTGCAATTTTACAAAAAATTATAATTTTTGACTATGTTTGTCATAATAGTGTATAGTTTTTAAAAATTTTGCAGTTTATTAATTGGAGGCCTATAATTCATTTTATAAACGAATTACTAAGCCTAGGTCATGAATTCCAGCAACTGTCTTAATTTATAGCAACCAACATATATACTTTTACACCAACTTCACTACCTTAACATTAAGCCACCATTTGTATACCTTATTGTTATTTGCATTTTCACATCTCTCATGCATTAAACATACTCAAAATCATTGCGTTATGCCTACTTAGTTACTGCTATATACCTTTCATGTTACATTTCCAATAGTTTTATAATTTTACCCAACTATCATGCATGTTTTTCATTCCATTCCCATAATATTTTTCGCCCAAAGCATAACCATCTATATGTAATTTATTCACTACCATATATATCTTCAACTCATGCACACGCATACATATTTTACAATTCTATATTCTATACATCACAAATCAACCATTAGATTTTTCCAATCACTATTTTGCAATTCCAATATGTAAATTTCCTTCATAAATAACAAGAACATGCAATTGTGGACTTACAGTAGTCTTAGTTTGGCTCATCATCACTTCCATTTCATTCAAAAGAATTCCCATTTCCTATTTTGTTGGCTTTTTCTACAAAGTTCGAATTGCTCGAAGATGTACAATGATCTCGATGTCATCTCAATGCAAGTTTCTTATAAACATTCTTGATCTTTGTTGCTGTAGATTCCTTATTCAATCCCAACACTACATAAAAATCATTGTCTTTCTCTTCCCCATTATCCATTTTCCAATTCCTCAAACACAAACTAAAATAAAACGCAATCTTTTTCTCTCTTTTCTTTTTCAGTCTCTCGTGATAGTTTTTTCTTCCTTCTCTTTCTTCTTGTTGCTATATTTTCCTTCTTCCTTCACATTCGGCCAAAACCTATTTTGTATCTCCTTCATTTTCTTCTCATATCCTCCCTTCTCATGTTTTCTTTCTCTCTTCTTGCCTTCCTTTCAACCTAGATTTCTCCTCCTCCCTCTCTTTCCATGATTTTTCTTCTTTTTCAACTTCTCCCTTTTCTTCTTCTCTTGATTCCCTTAAAAAAAAAAAATAGCCAGTTCCTTCATCACTTGCTTGGCAATTCATCTTCTTCTCCTTCTCCTCTGTTTGCTTTCTTTTGCTCTCTCTCTTTTCTTTGATGGGCTAACAAGTTCTCTTCATCTCTTTACGGTTTCTTCATTCTTCTCTCTTATCTTTCTTTCTTGTAACCCATTTCACCACTCTCATTTCTTTTCTTACATTTTTTCTCTTTTTCTTTATTTTTCTAGAACTTAAAAGAAAGACTAGAAATGACCATTATATCCATGCATCGTTGGGCTTAAAAATTGGGTTTACTATTTACCCATTAGATTTTTCCAATCACTATTTTGCAATTCCAATATGTAAATTTCCTTCATAAATAACAAGAACATGCAATTGCGGACTTACAGTAGTCTTAGTTTGGCTCATCATCACTTCCATTTCATTCAAAAGAATTCTCATTTCCTATTTTCTTGGCTTTTTCTACGAAGTTCGAATTGCTCGAAGATGTACAATGATCTTGATGTCATCTCAATGCAAGTTTCTTATAAACATTCTTGATCTTTGTTGCTTTAGATTCCTTATTCAATCCCAACACTACATAAAAATCATTGTCTTTCTCTTCCCCATTATCCATTTTCCAATTCCTCAAACACAAACTAAAATAAAACGCAATCTTTTTCTCTCTTTTCTTTTTCAGTCTCTCGTGATAGTTTCTTCTTCCTTCTCTTTCTTCTTGTTGCTATATTTTCCTTCATTCTAGTCCACCCATACTTTGTAGTTATTTACCGTATAATTGTTGGAGATATGCCCTAGAACCAATCATGTCATACGGTCTAGGGATATCATCTTTATGTATATATAATTTTTGTAAATTATTGTAAATTAGTTTATGATTAATA
>JAXCLQ010008456.1:0-44545 GCA_035584115.1 Cedrela odorata
TACATTTTCAAACTCAAAAAGTGAATCCCACCACCGAAGACTTGAGAGCCGCAAGCTGTTCTCTAAACCCTATAAATACTAGAGGAGGGGATGGGTTTAGGCACACCGCAACTTGTTCTTGTAGTTTGTTATTTTGCAAGGTTCTGCAATAAGCAAGCTGATTGCTTAGTTGCTTTAACATCCCTTCTTTCCTTAAGCAAGTGGATTCTTCAGTTGTCGAAGCTCTCTCGGTTAAATGGCCCAAAATCAAATCAACCTTTGTTTGTTTTCTCCTTGTATTGATTTTCGGCCAAGTAATTCAATCTACTGAGGGAAGGCATTTGAAGCTAGAGAGAGAAAATGAACTCCCAAAACTTCAAACTTACAACAAAATCCTAAAAAATTAAGTAAAAAATGATTTTGAGCAGAAAATGAACTTGCGTGGTGACGAGTACCCTACAGTTAAAGAGCTAATGACAATTTGTTTGCACCCACAGCGCCAAACAACGCAAAGCCCTAGGAGTCAGAGTGTGATTGATTGATTGACGTTGTTGATATATATAAATATAATTTATAAATCTCAGTCCTTTAGTCCTTCCCTTTCCTTGGTGATATGTTCCATCTTTATTGGAGCAATATCTAACATTTGCTTGCACATTTCATGATTCGGTATTGCCTTTTTGAATTATGAGTTCTAATTTCTAAGTAGGGGGAATGGGAATGGGAATGGGAATGATATTTAGTTAGGTGAAGTGAATGAATGGTAGAAAGTTTTGAAGTACAAATTAGAAACTGGGTTTAGGTTGTGGAGATGATTTCATATGGGTCCATAATTGTTGGTGACATTAGCTCATTTGTTCAGTGAAAATTCCATTTTGGCAGACGAGTAGATGACTTTAGGCCCACAGCTCCAGGTAACAGCCCTGGTGTCGGGCATTCCCTTCAAAACTAGGGCTAATTTAACAGTAATCCTGCATGCTATATGTATTTCATTATTTGGTCAAGTATTATAGAGTGTCAGAGTCTTGGAGTAGCTTTTTTATTTAAGTTTGAGCATTTTACATCGTTTAAAAATAAGTAAATCTCATTTGTTGACTAAAAATGAGAGTGCCATTGTACTCCCAGTTGTTGTGATGTTATTGCAATTAATTTTCCAGTATTTGTTCTTGTACAGATGTCTACATTTGTGCATGCAGTGCAGTGTAATTTTCGGTTTCTTGTTTGTTTGTTTTCTCATCTGGTAATTTTTGCAATTTTTTTGCCATTGTTATTATAGAGATAAGGTAACTCTCGAACTGATCCTCAAGAAAAACGACCCGAGGATTTGTGTTCTGCACTAATAACAGTCTGCAATTTCTTGAGCCCTTCCCCATTATTTTGAAATTGGCTAACTTTTATTTGTGTGCCACAGCACGTTTTGCATTTACAAGGACAGTCGCGCCTCCAATTTAAATTTACATAATTCATGATACGGCTCATAAAGCAACATCATAAGCATGTGTAGAGTCTACTTAATACATGCTACTTACTAAGATTGCTTTCTGGCAGTACTAGACATGTCTCTATACATACATATTACACTCATAGATGCAATGAATCTAGACAAATAAAAATCAAAGATGATAATAAGGACAGTTGGGATTCGGAAGCTGCGTTAGAGATCCTTTTGTCTTCCAACAAAAAGTCACTATCACTCAAATCCCTTAACCACGTTTGCTTTTAATTAGTTTATACATAAATTAAATTATAGCCATTAATGTTAAACCAAGCTCGTGCACTACAGCGGTTCAGCCTAGCAAAACAAAAGAGAGAATCAATGTGTTCTTAATTTGTATTATACATATTGACATTTTTTTTTTAATTTTATATATTTTTTAAATATTTAAATTAGAGTTTTATTAAAGATTAGATAGAGTTAATGACTTAATTTATTAATAATAAGTTATTAATGAATTTTCTCTCACCTCTCTTCTCAACATTTTTTTTCTTCTTTGTCACATCATAGTAATTCGATATCGTGATAGCATAGAAGTAGGAATATCTTACTCCTATAAATTTCATACAAAACATGTACATATAAACCGTAATGCAAAAAAAAAAAAAATACAAATCATATACGTAAACTCATATGCATATACTAAGAGCTCCATGCCTATCAAGACAATTCCAAACATAAACTATAAAACTCATAAATAAAAGATATATGCACATATATTAATATACACAGAAATATATAGAAGACACACTCATATTGTATATACATAATTGGGTGTTGTGTCCAATGTACAAAACTGATTACAATTATTAAATTCTAATTAATTGCATGGAGAATTAGGAATTCCAATGCTCTTCACGAATATCTCATAGAATGCTCACCTAAAAAAAAATACTATAGTCACTGAAAACTGTGGTGGAGTGACTTTTGAAAAAAATTTAGTGAGTGGATACTAAAATGAAAAGTTTAAGTAAATTTAGTTTCGACATAAAATATATTTAAAATTAAAATCAATTTCAGATAGAAATCATACTAACAAGACATTTACTGCATATGATAATAATTTTTCGAATTATTATTTGAAACAGTCAAATAAAAACAGAATAACATGTAAGGATGTGTATATATTTCGGATCAGATATCAAACCGCTCTTCGCCCCTTACTTTTACATATACCGGTACCTCCAGAGAACATAAATCAAAATGTATTTCAAAGCACATAAACTTCCCCCCTTGTGTCTCCCGGCTAGGGTTAAGTAAAAATTAAAATAACGGCTAACATATTGTCAGAAATCAGAAATAAAACATAATTCAAAACATAATGACCACCTCCTGGCCTAAAAATCAATATCTCAACAACTTCTCCACAACAATATATATTTAGCTCTAAGTAAATTTCATTTTCCATATAAAATAAAATGTAAATCAATTTATAAATAAGCTATTCCTTATTTCGTAAAACATTAAACTTTATAAAACAATTTTAAAGAAATGAAAAGTATGTAAAAATTCACTCATAGGTGTTGCCAAAAAACGGAACAGAAACTTGATCACTAGGGGCTGGATGACCGCTCCCTCGACGTATCTATAACACATTTATACTAATTATTAACATAATAATTTAAATATACATCCTTAAAATTTAACTATAACATCAATGTACAACAAGATTTTCTCCCCTGTTTGAATTTTATTTTTTTCTACAATCCGAATCTAACAATTAATAATCGAGATGTCGATTATATTTAATTCGCCATTATTAACCAATTTTGCATGATAACACATTATTTTGAAATTTAAATCAAGCTTGAATGTTACTATCACTATTTATATCTTCTGATAAAATTTAATTTTACCTAATCCAGTAGCTAATTGGTTTAATTTTAGCCTAAAAAAATATAATTGACAAAATTGTCCTTGCTAAACAGTAATTTTGTCATGAACAATGATTCTATCATGAACAATAATTTTTGTAAAATATAAAAATACAATAACAACAATGCTATGAATCAAATCGAGGGGTCAATTTAACTTTAAGACTTCTGATTTGCAAGTAATTTTAAAAATCTCTAAATTGTAAATAGTAATACTATTCTTTTCCCGGCTTAATCGTCCACTAAATCATTCAAACGAAATTTCTAGAGTGTAGCCCGTGTTGTGTACGTATGATTAGTAGTAAGAAACAAAACTTTAATCGGTTGAAAATTGAGTAATTTGAAGGAAATTGAAAAAAATTTAAAAAAGAACGGTAAAGAAAGCTACTAGAATGAAGAAGAGCATCCTAGGGTTCGCATTCTGCCAAGTTTAAATTGAATTGAAATTTAATGAAATGACTAATTTGCCCCTAAAAAATAAAAAAAAATTAAATAGTAAGGATAAATATGTCATTTAAAATTTTTATACACATACTATATTTTAGGCTTTGATTCTTATCGAGTCATCTTTTCGTAAATATAAACCGTTTATCAATCGAAATTTTTAATCAACATCAATTTTCGTTTGAAGTTTGGGTGTGCGGATAGAGCTTTAAAGAAAAATTTTCTAAACTTAACAAATTATTATCAAATCACTCACAATAGCTAAGTAAATATCAATACAAATTTATTTACTCAGTTTTCATTACCCTGACATAATTTATAAAATGATAAAATTACTCCTAGTGTATAAAATGACTAAAATGTCTTTAGTTTAAATTTTAGGATATTACATTCTTTTTTTTTTCTAATTTTTTCTTTTCTTTATGATATCTTTTTCTTTTCTCCACACTAATATATACTGAGGTTGAAGAAATGGAACAAAATTCTTAAGTAAATCAAAATCTATAAGTAATTATTGAGAATAAAAGACACGATATTTGATTCTATAAGATTTCGTAATTTAGTTTATTCTATTTTATTTATTGTGCTGGAAAGAAATTACTCATATCAAGTAATGAAAAAAAGTGATTTGTTGCATGAGAAAATTAGAAAGAGATAGCAACAAATAGAGAAAGTTAAAGAAGAAGAGAGAAAAAGGTGGAGAGAAATTACTTTTTAGAGGGGAAAGATAAAATTTATTAATTATTTATAACTAAAGATCTATATTATTAATTCTATTTAATTCTAGCCATAATACATGTCTAAAAAAATATATAAAAAATTATGTAAAGTTAAGAAATCTCTACTAAAATTACCCTTTTTTTATACAATTCTTTCTTAACCATTAGATTAGCATTGGTGAAAGATTAAATAAAATAAATGTTAAAAAAAATTGTAATTATTAACTAAGGTGATTAATATATTTTTTTATTTTTATATCTTGAGATATTAATGATTATTGTTAATAATTAAGAAATTATGAGCATAGAACCATAATTAATAATTAAGAGGTCGTTAGTAGAGAAACTAAATAAAAACATTAATAACTTTAGTTAATAATTACAATTTTTTTAAGTATTTAATATTTATCTTTTAATATATTGTTTATTTAAAGATTAAAAAATTGAGGTAAAAATTTGAGTAATATTAAGAATTGTTGTGGTCGTATATATAACTTTGATAATATATATAATTAATTATCAATTAAATTAATTTAAACAAGAAATAGTGGGCCTGCCAAAGGACTTCACCTACTATAGACAACCAGACACAAAGCTTTTTGCAAAGATTCTCAATTCGTATGGAATTTCATCACAAGTGGAGGAGGTTAAGGCATAGGCATGGCACTCAATTTGGAGCTCATCATTTGCTTGGTTTACCTGTTCGACTCAAACAAATTTGATTAATAAATTCATTTAAAATTAAAATAGCGAGGTTATAAAGGAGTGGTATCAAGGAACCTGTTCCGGGTTGGTGGCAAATAAAAAACTCATTTTAGGATTAGTAATTCTTCTTGAAAGCCTCTCCGAAACGGCATTAGATTGTCATGCCACGACTCCTCAACTAGTTCTTTTTTTAAAAAAAAAAAAAATCAAGAACAGTTGCTTTTCTTCTAGCAACTATTAATAGGAATTATTACAAAACACTGCAGAAAGATTTGCTAAACTCAAGTAATTCCTATTATATTTGATTGTATTTTAAGTAATTAACGAAAAAATCTAGCTTTTATTATTGTGGGTTGTTCTCAACAATGCTGGTGGGTGCATTTAACAATTTTAAGTAACGTGGCAAGAATCTGTTTAGTTTGTTGCATGAAGTTGAAGGCAATTCATTTTTTATGTGATTAGAACAGAGTATAAAACCAACACGAGAGGCAAACTTCAGTAGTATGAATCAAGAGCTTTAAGTAGCCAAATCTAACATTCTTGAATTGGTTAGAAAACTAGAGGTTCACTATTGTAGATTGTAATCTTGTTTTCTGTTAATAAAGTTTTCTTGGTGAGTGTTGGTTCGTGGATGTAGGCATATTGCCGAACTAAATAAACTAAGTTTTTGCATTGTGATTGATTTGATTCTTTGCATTTGTGTTATAATTTTGTTCGAGACGACAGGAAATTTTGTAGGTTGATTTCTTGGCGAAATTACTCAACAATTGGTATCATAGCTTGGTTGGGAATCTTTAAGAAATCATGACTTCTACAAAGTTTGATATATAGAAGTTAACAACTAAAACTGATTTCAATCTTTAAAGGATAAAGACAAGGGCTTTACTTGTTTATCAGGGACTCAAAGATACATTAGAAGGTGAGAAAAATCTTCTATAATCTCTTAATGAAAAAGAAAAGAAGGATATGTTAAAAAAGGTCCATAGTGCTATAGTTTTATGTTTGAGAGATGTGGTCTTAGGAGAAGTGACAAAGCAGAATACTGTAGCTTCTTTATGGCTCCAGCTTGAAAGCTTGTTCATGACAAGATTACTTGCTAACAGGTTGTACAGAAAAAGACAATTGTATAATTTCTCTATGCAACCGGGGGACTTCAATGCAACAACATCTTGATAACTTTAACAAGATCATTTTAAATATTGAAAATATCGATAACAAGGTTAAAGATGAAGACCAAGCACTAATGCTTCTTAGATCATTACCTAGTTCCTATAAGCGTCTAGTTGATACTTTCCTATTTGGAAGGGAATCTTTATCAATGGAAGATGTGAAATTAGCATTAAACACAAAGGAATTGTAGAAGACTAAATCTAAAGCGCCAAACAATAGTGAAGGACTTATTGCAAGAGGTAGATCAAAACAGAAAGATGCAAAGAATACCAACAAAAGAAGATCTAAGTCTAGATCAAAGAAAAGAAAATGTTTTCAGTGCAACAAAGAAGGGTATTTTAAGAGGGATTGCCCTGAGAGAAAGAACAAGGAAAAGAACACTCAAGAAAGGGAATACTGCAATTGCACCAGGAATATCATCCAATTCAAACTCATCAGATGAAGGATACGAAAGTTCTAATCTTCTTATTGTCACAGACAAAAATCTTGAAGGCTAGTAGGTATTAGACTCTAGTTGTTCATTCCATATGTACCCTTACAAATTTTATTTCTACACCTATCAAGAAATGAATGGTAGAAAGGTATTAATGGGAAATAACATAGCTTGTTTAGTGGTTGGGATAGGAAGTGTTAGGATTGAAATGCACGATGGAATCACAAGAATTCTACAATAATTAGACATGTACTCGATCTAAAAAGAAACTTAGTTTCTTTAGGAATGCTTGATAGTCAAGGCTTTAGCTTTAGAGCTGAAAAGGGAATTCTAAAGGTCTCAAAAGGGACATTGGTGATAATAAAAGGTGTTAAGGAGAATGGAATATATACTTTACTTGGAACCACAAATAATGGTGTTGCTGCCATCTCACTTAAGTCAGAAAATGATGAGACTAAGTTGTGGCACTTCATACTAAGACACATGAGTGAAAAAGGAATTAGAGAATTAAGCAGACAAGGGTTGTTGGGAAATGCTAAAATTAGATAACTAGATTTTTGTGAAAATTGTATTTTTGGCAAGGCTTGGAGGGTAAAGTTCACCAAGGTTGTGCATAGAACAAGAGGCACTTTTGACTACATTCATTCTGATCTTTGGGGCCCAGTACAAATGCCTTCTCTGAGTCAAGGCAAGTATTTCCTATCATTGATAGATGATTTTTTAAGAAAATTTTGGGTCTATATCTTGAAAACCAAAGACCAAGCATTTGATAAGTTCAAGGAGTGGAAGATTTTGGTTGAGAATTAAACTGGAAAGAGGGTAAAAATGTTAAAGACTAACAATGGTTTAGAATTTTGCAATAAGATCTTTGATGAGTTTTACATTAGGAATGGAATTGTTAGGCATAAAATTGTGGTAAACAGTCTACAACAGAATGGCCTAGCTGAAAGGATAAATAGGACTTTAATTAACAAAGTAAGATGTATGCTTGTCAATTCAAAGTTGCCTAAGTATTTCTGGGCAGAAGCAGTAACAATTGCGTACTATTTGGTTAATAGAAGTCCTTCTACTACCATAGGATCAAAGACTCCAGAAGAAGTATGGAGGGGTGTTCCAGTAAGGTATGAAGATCTAAGAATATTTGGGTGTCCATCCTATGCTCATGTAAAGCAAGGGAAACTTGAACCAAGGACAGTAGAATAGTTCTTTGTAGGCTATCCAAATGGTGTTAAGGGATATAAAATTTGGTATCCTGATGGTAAACCAGCTAAGTGTATAATTTCCAAGGATGCTGTCTTTAATGAACAAGTCTTCTTCAAGAATAACATTGATCTAGAAACAAAGACAAGGGAAAAAGAAGTGGCCAGGTTTGAGGTGGAGCCAAATGATAAATCTACAACAAAGGATAACCAAGAGGAAGGGGGTTATGATTCTCAAGTGCAAACATTATAACAGCAGTTGAGTAACTTACAAGATTACACTTTTGCAAGGGATAGACAAATAAAGATAATCAAACCACTAAGCAGATTTGCATATGCAGACATGATTTCTTTTATTTTTACAGCAGGTGAATCAGTTTTTGAAGATGATATGAGAACCTTCAATGAAGCTATGAATTGCAAAGAAAAGATATTATGGCAGAAGGCTAAGAAGGAAGAAATTGATTCTTTGATGAAGAATCAAACTTGGATTCTAATTCCAAGGCCTGAAAACAGAAAAGTGATGAGTTGTAAATGGATATTCAAGACCAAAAAATGAAATTCAGTTGATGAGTTATCAAGGTATAAAGCAAAATTAGTTGCCAAGGGTTTCACAATAAAAGAAGGAGTAGATTACAATGAGATTTACTCACTAGTTGTAAAGCATAATTCTATTAGAATTTTGTTGGCAATGGTTGTTGTCCTTGATATGGAACTTAATCAAATGGATGTCAAAAAAACCTTATCGTATGGAGAGCTTGAGGAAACTATCTTGATGCAATAACCAAAGGGATTTGTTGTCTCAGGTAAAGAAGATCATGTCTGTTTACTAAAAAAATCTTTGTATAGCTTGAAGCAATCTCCTAGGCAGTGGTATAGGAGATTTGATCAGTTCATCAAAAGTGATAGTTTTAGGAGGAGTCTTTATGACAGTTGTGTGTACTATCAAGACACAAATCAAGGAGAAACCATCAATCTGCTTTTATATGTTAATGATATGCTAATAGCATGTAAAAGAAGAGATGAAATCGAAAGGTTAAAAGAGTTGCTTAGCAGTGAATTCGAGATGAAGAACTTAGGCACTACAAGTAGAATTTTGGGGATGAAAATCCTAAGGGATAGACAAAATGGATTGCTGCTCTTAACTCAAGAAAGGTATATTAAGAGGGTGATTCACAGATTTGAAATGAGTGAAGCTAAACAAGTTTAAAATTCTTTAGGTGCACATTTCAAATTATCAGCACTTCAGTCATCTGAATTTGCTAAAGATAAGGCTGATATGGACAAAGTACCTTATGCACAAGTTGTTGGATGTCTAATGTATGCAATGGTATACGCCAGGCCAGATATTGCATTTGCAGCAAGTGTTGTGAGTAGGTTTATGGCTAATCTTAGAAAGGAATATTAGAGAGCTGTGAAATGTATTCTCAGATATTTGAAAGGCACTTACAATTATGGATTAGTATATGGCAAATCTGGAAATCATCAGTAACGTATAGTTGGATATGTTGATTTTAACTTTGTTAGAGAATTGGACAAAAGAAGGTCAACTACAGGCTATCTCTTCAGCTTGAATAGGTGTTTAGTTAGCTGAAAATCGAATTTGCAATCTATTGTTGTTTTGTCATCCATTGAAGCTAAATTTCTTGCCATTACAGAAGCAATAAATGAAACTTTATGGTTAAGAGGTATAGTGAGTTGTGGTCATATAAGGAGGCTGTGATATTGCATTGTGAATTACATTGTGACAATCAAAGTGCAATTTATCTTACCAAGAACCAAGTATTCCATGAGAGGTCTAAGCACATAGATGTTAGACACTATTTTGTGAAGGATGGAGTTTCAAAAGGATTGGTAAAGCTGGAAAAGGTTTACACTGATACAAACCTTTTTGACATGCTTATGCTAAATTCAAGTTTTGCTTGAATTCATCATATATTGGTAACTAATGTCAGGAGAATAAAGGATCAGCTTAGCAAGGAAGAAAAGAAAGCAGAGAAACCAGGAAGTATTCTATCGAAAAAGTGGAGAATGTTGTGAGTTGTTCTCAATAATGCTTATGGATACACTTAGCAATTTTAAGTTATGTGGCAAGAATCTGTTTTATTACATGATGTTGAAGGTAATTCGTTTTTTATATTGTTAGAATAGAGTATAAAACCAACACGAGAAGCAAATTTCAATAGTATAAATCTAAAGCTTTAGGTAGTTAAATCTAACGTTCTTAAGCTGGTTAGAAAGTTGGAAGTTCACTCTTATAGATTGTAATATTGTTTTCTATCAATAAAATTTTTTTGGTGAGTGTTGGTCCATAGATCTAGGCACATTGCCGAATGACATAAACTGAGTTTTTGCATTGTGATTGATTTGATTCTTTGCATTTGTGTTACGTTAATTTTGTCCTAAACGAGATGAAGCTTTTTAGGTTGATTTTTGGGTGAAATTACTCAACATTTATCATGGAAAGATCTCAAATCATTATGTGGCAAGCTATCATTTGTCACAGAAAAAAGCTGAGGATACCAACCTTTAGGTAGAGTCAAATTCATTTATAATATACAAGTTAAAATTTGAAAAAAAAAAAATATGAAGAGTCAATTGTTGTATATAAGAAACTCAATAGCAACGAACGATATTCCAACAAATTTTAGCTATTATGTAAATCATCCGTTTCAAACAAAAAAAGTATTCCAATTAGTGGCAACTGATTAGGAATCATACTTTCAAATTTCAATGAAGTGCATGTTTACATACTTTATGATTCTTCTACTGTTGTCTAGAATATTAAGATTTATAATTGATGAATGATAGTGGAGTTGTAAATTTAAACTATCTTATATTGATTAGCACAAAATATAAAACATTTAAATTTAATTGAGATTATGATGAATGGTGTTTAGTAGTAGTCCATCGCCACCCTGTTTTTTTGTATAACTTGCAATTCAAAAAAGTGCATCCAACTACTGAGGAGCCCTATAAATACTAAGGCGATGGAGGGGTTTAGGCATGTTGCAACTTACTTTTTGTAGCTTGTTGTTGCACAGTTTTGCAATAAGCAACTTTCTTTTCGTTGCTTTATTTTCCCTTATTTCTCTAATCAACTTGCTTAATTCTTCAATTGTCAAAGCTCTCTCATTTCTAATCAATGGCCCGAAATAAGTTAACCTTTGTTTTTCTTCTGTTAGTATTGATTTTCTGCCAAGAAATTCAATTAATTGAGGTAAGGCATTTGAAGCTAGAAAAAGAAAATGAATTCCCAAAGTTTTAAACTTATAACAAAATCCTTGAAAAAGAAGCAAAAATGGTTTTTGAGCCAAAAAGTAACTTTCACAGTGACGAGTACCCTAATGTTAATGCAGCTAATACCAATTTGTCTACTCTCACAGCACTAAGTAGTGTGGCAATTGACAAATCTATGCCTCAGCCCCCATGACATGCAGATGATTTCAGGCCCATAACTCCAGGTCACAGCCCTGGTGTTAGGAATTCCCTTCAAAAGACCAGCTTGGAGTAGCTTTTAGTTTAGGTCTAATTGTTTCCCAAAATTCAAACAATAAAATAAAGCTCATTTGTTGTACTGAAAACAAGAGTATCATTTTATTCATAGTTGATGTGAGACATTTGCTAATCTTCATAATGATGTGATTGTATATATGTTTATATTTGTGCAAGCAATAAAATGTAATTTTCTGGTTTCATTTATCTGTTTTCACAATTAGCGTCTTGGTTTCTCTCTCAAATGATACCTTATATCCAGCCAGTATTCAGCTCTCTGCAAAACTTTTTATATAGACATGAAATACATATTCGTGCATACTTCTTGATCGAGAGAATGGGCAAGAACTAAGATATGCACCATTCTAGGTGCTGCTCACTCTTCGCAAGAAATTAATTTTAAACTCTATTAATGCATACATGCATTCTTGTTTTTGTATTTGCAAAATCTTAACCGCATGTATATTTTTATCATGAGGAACTCGTCAGCTATATATCTTCAACACATGATAGATTTAATGATTTGTCATACATATAAATATATGATTAGATGTCATTAGAATGATATCTGTGAAGGTGGTTAAAAATCCGTTGATACAGTTGAAGGTATAGCTGGTATAACTGTTAAAGAAGTTACTGAGGTAGTTAACAGATATAATTGATTATAGAATTTTCAAAATTCTAAACCTACCTTGTAAACTCTATAAATAAAGAGTATTCGTAGCTGTAAGATATGTGAAAAAATTTGGGAGTAGCTTATGAGAGTAGAGAAATTAGCTAGAAACTTGAGTTTTACATTTCTAGGTTTAAAAATAGAGTGTGAGTAAATTAGTTCTCAATGAATAGAAGAAGGTGTATTTTTGACTTGGTTTAATCTTGATGAGTTATTGGCAATGGATGTAGGTCCTTATGACTGAACCATTTAAATTCTTTTGCGTTCCTTTTGTTGAATGTTATTAGTTTTTTCAATTCTTGTTTTGTAATCAAAGCAAATCACATAGTCGAGAAGTTTAATTCTTAATTTCTGCATCAGATAGTAAGAAACATGAAGTCATTATGTTCTCACAAATTGGTATCAGAACCTTATTGATTACATAAGAATGGCTCATCCGAAGTTCAAACTAGAAAAGTTTAATGGAGAAAACGATTTCAATCTTTGGAGAATCAAGATGAGGGCATTGTTGGCTCATCATGGTCTTGAAGATGCATTAATGGGAGAAGAAAATATGCCTAATTCTTTGATGGATAAAGAAAGAAAAGAAATCCTTAACAAAGCACATAGTGCTCTAGCGTTAAGCTTAGGTGATAGTGTTCTCAGAAAAGTCTCAAAAGAAACTACATTAGTTGGTTTGTGGAAAAAACTGGAGAGCATGTATATGACAAAATCACTAGCAAATATGCTTTACAAAAAAATGAGATTATATACTTTTGAACTTAAAGAGGGTGGTTCGATATGGGATTACCTTGATGAGTTCAATAAGATCATATTAGATTTGAAGAACATTGATGTAAAGATTGAAGATGAAGACCAGGCAATGCTGCTCTTAAGTTCTCTGCCAGATTCATATGAACACTTTGTTGATACTTTAACACTTGGTAAAGATTTAATCTTCACACAAGATGTTAAAGTATCCTTGAACTCAAAGGAACTAAAGAAAAATGAGGAATCAAGAGAAGAAGGACAATGAGAAGTTCATACAGCAAGAGGAAGATCAGAGAAGAAAAATTCAAAGTACAAGAATCAACAAAGATCCAAGTCAAGAACCAAGAAATTCAAGTGCTTTCAATGTCATAAGGAAGGGAATTTCAAAAGGGATTGCCCGGAAAAGAAAAACAAGTAAAAAGACTTAAAAGAAAATGCAGGAAATGTGACCATAGCTTCTAAAGACAACAACTCCTCCTTTGAAGACCATGAAGCAGCAAGGCTATTTGTAGCATCTAAGAGAAGAACAGAAGGTCAGTGGCTTCTAGACTCTAGAAGTTCTTTTCATATGTGTCTACATAGAGGTTCATTCATCATTTATAAGTCTAACTATGGGGGAAAGGTTTTGATGGGCAATAATATTTCTTGTGTTGAAATTAGAAGTGGTAATGTTAAGATTAAAATGAATGATGGCTCAATCTTATAACTTCAAAATGTGAGACATGTCCCTGAACTTAAAAGAAATCTAATATCTTTTGGAATGTTAGACAAATCTGGTTACATGTTTAAGACTAAAAAAGGAACTTTAAAGGTTATCAAAGGCTCGATGGTTGTGATGAAGGGAAATATGTGTAATAGATTATATGTCCTTAGTGGTGAAATACTAGCAGGACAGCTTCTGTGTCATCTTCAAAAACTGATAAAACAAGGCTATGGCATTTGAGGTTAGGATATATAAATCATAGGAGTTTACAAGAGTTGGCTAAACAAGGTTACTTAAGAAATGATAAAATCAATGAGATGGAATTCTGTGAAGAATGTGTGCTTGGGAAAGCTTGTAAAGTCAAGTTTGATAGAGGGAAACACACAACAAAAGACAGACTTGATTACATTCTTGCTGACTTATGGGGGCCTTGTCAAAACCCATCAATGGGTGGAGGTAAGCGTTTTTTGTTTATAATCGATAATTACACTAGAAAATTGTGGGTGTATATACTCAAAACAAAGGAACAAGCATTTGTTTACTTCAAAAACTGGAAGATGCTTATTGAGAAACAAACTGAAATGAGGGTTAAAGTTCTAAGAACAAACAATGGACTTGAGTTCTGCAACAAAGTATTTAATGAGTTCTGTGTTAGAGAAGGAATAATCAGACATAGAATAGTAAGGATGACCCCTCAACAGAATGAAATTGCAAAAAGGATGAACAAAACTGTCATAGAAAAGGTAAGGTATATGCTCAGTCATTCAAAGCTGCTAAAAGGTTTCTGGGCTGAGGCTTTAATCACTACAGCTTATCAAATAAATAGGAGTCCTTTAAAGTATTTGAGAAGCAAAACACCATGAGAAACTTAGAGTGGCAGAATAATAGATTATCAGAGGTTAAAAATCTTTGAATGTCCAGCTTATGTACACATAAGGCAAGGAAAATTAGAACCAAGAGCTTTGAAAGGAGTCTTCTTGAGATATCCAGAAGGTGTCAAAAGATTTAAAATCTGGTATACTAACATAAAGCCACATAGGTGTATAATCATCAAAGATGTTATCTTCAATGAAGAAGTAATAGTGTCCTCAAAACAGAAATTGGTAGATCAGGTTAAAGGTATAGATGCAACTCAGAAAGATGAACAAAGTTCAGCATCAGAAGTGGTTCAAATTAAGGTGAAGCCAACAGAAAAATCCGTGAACCATGAAGATGATACTGAATCAAATTCAGATGCTGCACAAACATTAAAAAGTGAATATCAGTTGACAAGAGGCAGACAAAGAAGGAACATTAAACCTCCCACAAGATTTGGCTATGCTGATTTAATAGCATATACCTTTGTTTCAATTGAGGAATGCACAGGTAATGAACTGATGACATTTTCAGGAGCAACAAATAGTAAATACAAAGACAAGTGGTTAGAAGCTATAAATGATGAAATAAAATCATTACATAATAATGAAACTTAGACATTAGTACTAAGACCAAATGATGCAAGAGTTATTGACTGCAAGTGGATCTTCAAAGTGAAAGAAGGAACTTCAGAATCAGATCCATTGATATTCAAGACCAAGTTAGTGGCCAAAGGTTACACACAAAGAGAAGGGATTGATTATATAAAAATTTATTCCCTAGTGGTAAAGCATACATCGATTAGAATATTATTGGCTTTGACCGGTAAAATATGACCTTGAATTTGAGCAAATGGATGTAAAAACAGCTTTCTTGCATGGTGAATTGGAAGAGTAAATTTTGATGAAACAACCTGAGGGGTATAAGTCAGGTCAATATAGACATCATATGTGCTTGCTGAAGAAATCTTTATGTTGCCTCAAACAATCTCTAAGACAATGGTACAAGAAATTTGATGTGTTTATGATTAAGAATGGATATAAAAGAAGCAGCTATGACTGCTGCGTATACCATAAACACGTTGGGGATGTGAAAGCAATTTATCTACTTTTATATGTAGATGATATGCTAATAGCAAGTAAAAATTTGTTTGAAATTCAAAAGTTGAAAGGGCAGCTCAAAGAGGAATTTAAAATGAAAGACTTAGAAAAGGCTAAGAGGATTATTGGTATGGATATCAAGAGAAATTGAAGTGCTGGAAAATTGATTATTTCTCAAGAATCATATGTTAACAAGGTTCTGAGTAAATATGGAATAAAGGAAGCCAAGTCAGTAAGTTGTCCACTAGCAACTCATTTCAAGTTTTCTTCAATTGACTGTCCAAGTTCAAATTAAGAGAAATTGAAGATGGCTTCAGTACCTTATTCTAATGCTGTTGGAAGCTTGATGTATGCCATGATTTGCACAAGACTAGATTTAGCCTTTGCAGTGAGTATGGTGAATAAATATATGTCAAATCTAGGAAAGAAGCATTAGGAAGCTATTAAGTGGATAATGAGGGGACCTAGACAAAAGGAGATCTAGAATAGGTTATTTGTTTGTTTTGTTTGGATGTTTAATTAGCTGGAAATCAACATTACAACATGTGGTAACACTCTCTACCACTGAGGCCGAGTATATTGTAGCAGTTAAGGTAATTAAAAAAAGCTAAATGGCATCATGATTTAATTGGAGAATTGAGAATTCAGCGACAATTAGTATGTATCAAGTGTGACAACTAGAGTGCTATACATTTGAGCAAAAATCAAATGTATCATGAGAGGACGAAGCATGTAGATGTCAAGTATCACTTCATCAGGGATGAAATTTCAAAAGAGTTGATTAAACTTGAAAAGGTACACATTAAGGAGAATGCTGCTGATATGCTTACTAAAACACTAATAGCATCAAAATTTAAATATTATTTAAACTTAATTGCTATTGGTCAAGTGGAGTAGAGTTTTGTGTTGAAGCTAAGATCATCATAAAGGATTTACAATCAAGGTGGAGATTTGTGAAGGTGGTTAAAAAACCATTAATACAGTTGAAGGTATAGCTGGTATAACTGTTAAAGAAGTTGCTGAGTTGGTTAACGGATGATAACTGATTGTAGAATTTTCAAGATTCTGAAGCTACCTTGTAAACTCTATAAATAAAAAGTATTCATAACTGTAAGATGTGGGAAAAAAAAATGGGAGTAGCTAATGAGAGTAGAGAAATTAGCTAGAAACTTGAGTTTTGTATTTCTAGATTTAAAAACAGAGTGTGAGTAGATTAGTTCTCAGTAAACAGAAAAAAGTGTATTCTTGACTTGATTTAATCTTGATGAGTTCTTGACAGTGGATGTAGGTCTTTGTGACTGAACCACTTAAATTCTTTTGCATTCCTTTTGTTGATTGTTATTAGTTTTTTCAATTCTTGTTTTGTAATAAAAGCAAATCACATAGTTGAGAAGTTCAGTTCTCAATTTCGGCATCAGATAGTAAGAAACGTGAAGTCATTCTGTTCTCACAATATCACATAAACTTATGCTTGTTAACTATGTCACTAAATCATCTCGCTTAAGTTGGCTAACTTAGTTTTTGTCAATTCCATATACTTGCTGCAATAACTGATGAACATTACCCATTCGATTTCCACTGCTAATAATGGAGGGTGCAAAAGATAACGTGTAATACTTTCGCGCAGTGAAAAATGACAATGAATTTTCCAGGCGGGTTCTGGAACTAACACTTTTCTTCTTGCCCTGACATTTTGCACGCTTCACCAACTGCTAATCTCATGTAAAATAAATGTCCACAGAAGTTTAAGATAAACATGGATTAACCTGCTAAATTCTGGAAATTTTTGCTACTATATATTAATGTGGACGATAAGTGGATAGTAATAACAAGCTGAGAATTTGGTTGGTCCACCCTCTACGGTAACAAGTAAAAACTGTACTTTGCAATTTATTGAGCCCTTCCCCTTTGCTTAGATATGCCGTAGTTTTACAACTATGCTACGGCAGTTTTATATTTCAAAATGTAATTATTTAAAATTTTCCTAGACAAAAATAAGTTTGGTATAGGTAATAATTAAATAAAAATATAAAAGTAATTAAATATTAATTATAAGCTATCATTAGATATATGATAAAAAAAACATTTAAAATAAAATAATTAAATAAAAAAATAGTAATTCAAGATGGTTTTAAAGTCGGGCATCCAAAATTTAGACTATAATATTCGAAGAAACCTTTACAAGCATGCATTGCTGTTCAGGGTGAACAAGAAAATATATTATCACTAATATTCCATTCTAATGGGATAATCCAAAAGAAATTTTTGTGGCGTGTAATTATAGAGAATAATAAATTTCTTCTTTTTTTTATTGTCTATTTTTTGTGCTTTACTATTCTTAATTATCTATTTGTAGTATGTATAAATACACTGATTAAGTACAATCAATCTAGACCAAAAAAAAAAAACCCCTTGAAAGATTATAACACTAAGGGCCATTGGGAATTCGAAAAGCTAAAGTTGGGAAATTTATTTTGCCTTCTAACAGAGAGTTTCTATCACTCAAATCCCTCAAGAGTCAAGGGCACATTTGCATTATTTAGTTTATCGATAATGATGACAAGGCCATTATTAAAAATATTTTACTAGATCCCAGCTCATTTACTAAATGCATCTTTGGCAACTGGCATCAAGTAGAACGTTTATTTCATGAGAATTAAAGTTATCAGCAAAATGAAAGATCAAGTATCAAATCAAGTTCACGCTCGGTAGGTCAGCGTGTTGTAATAACACATTAAAATTTTAAGTTAGTCAGCGTTACTGTTTCAGTCTAAAAAGGTATAAAACTTGGGAGGTAATTAACTTAAGAATACAAGTACAGGCCATTCTTCCGCACAACACAAATATGTTGAATCCAAAGTGCTTTGTATTGCTGAACATTATTCTGTTACAGTATTCAAAGATTATTTCCGCCCCACAGCAGCATGACACAGCCTTGGCGTTGGCATTCTCTTCGAAACAAAAACGCAGAGCATAGACATGCAAATAGAATAAGGTTTTGACAAAATTTTATTATCTTCCACTTGAGCAAATTATAAAGATGCGGGCTAAATTTCAAAATCTAGAAAATAAATAAAACATAAAAAGAAATTTTTAACTATAAAATTTTATATGAATTAGACATTCAAAAACTTAATTGAATTTTTTTAATTTAATAGACTCAATTGAAAATTTTCAACTTGATTTAAAATCATCACCCAACTTTTCTTTTTATAACCCAAAACTTAAAAGGAGAAATGAAATCCCTCTAATGTAGGATTTCTATGTTTGGCTATTAAGTCATAATCTTACAAATCTCCATCTTAACTTAATTAGTCAAATTATTTGTTTTTCGTATACTTTGTCAAAAAAATTAGTAACACCTTTGCATTCGCTAAATGACGCGACCAAACTCGCAAGATATTGAATATGAGACAAACAAAGCTTGCCTTTCTTTCGATTCTTGCTTATTTTCATTCTAAATATCTTCCTCACTTCACTCAGATCTTTCATTTCAAACTCTCGATTCAACTGTACTTTTAAATACCAATTTTTTTTTTGTATTCTTTGAAACAGTCAATATATCATCAACATAAAATAAAAAGTATATGAAAGATCCATTTCTTAACTTGCAAAAATAAACACAATTATCATAATTGCTTTGTGTGTACTTTTGCTACAAATCTAACCTTATAGTAGACCTCATTCTTACTAAAAAATCCATCTTTTTTTACAAATACTTGTTTACAACCAATTACCTTCTTACCCTTCATTAACTGAGTTAGCTCTCAAGTTTGATTCTTCTGAAGAGACTACATTTCCTAATCCATAACCAATTTTCACTTTTGTGCTTCTGAACTATTGATTACTTCATTATAAGTGTTAGGGATGTCAACATCTACAACTGAAAATACATACGCTACTATATCATTTAAATAAGCATTCTTTCTTATCTCTCTTTTTTTTACGAAGTGCATTTGGTAGGTCAAGATCTGAAGGTTCTTGAGTTTGAATCTCCTCTTCTTATTCCATTGGTTCAACATCATTTTCTTTCACTGGAATATTGATATTTGTCTAAACAAACTGTTGGTGATATAATTTAAAATCTAAGTGAAACCTAATGAGTCATGAGCTCATAATAGAGTTCCATTAAAAATAAAGGAATATCCTGAGGCCTTACCCGATCCAAAAGGAATTATTCAGGGAATAACAATGACCTCAAGAATAGTAAGAGCCGAGACCTCTTAAAGTCATATCAAAGACCTCGGGTTAGAACTTCATTCCGAGACCATCTCATGAAGGCCTCAACCACAACTTATAAAGATCTCAGACATGCAACACTTGAGCTCATCTTAGATGGATAAAGGAGTTTCAAACAAGAATTCTCGATACCTCACTACAGTTACGTATCAATGAATGATTAGTTTTCTTCTCAATTCTCTCCGGATTATTCTATAATAAGAATTCTTAATCTGGTAGAAGTATTATGCGAGAAGGGTTCATTCCATAATAAAAATCCTTAGTCTGGTAGACATACTCTATAAGAAGAGCTCAAGATCCCACAAATTCTGAAAAGCCGATGCATACAAAATAGAATCTCTGTGAATCTTGAAATTAAATACGACTAAGATTATTATTTCTAGATTTTATAGAATTCTACCAAATTTGAGAAACTCACGCCTATAAAAGGAGGTTAATGGCTACCAAGTACGCATAATGAAACTACCCTAGAGCATGCATACATTCTCTTTCTCTTATAATTCTCTATCCTAAAAATATTCACGAGTAAAACCTTAACTTAAGCATCTGAGGGTTTTCGCCATACAACCAGCTTTTACCCATAAGGTTTCGTTGTAGTTACAGGTCGAAAAACGTCCAAGGAAGAAGAAGATCATTCTTGGTGCATAGAATCCAAATGAAGATTTTTGCTGCATCAACACAAACTTAACTGGATTCATTATAGTAACCTCAAGCTCTACTTGTTGAGAAGTACACTCACCTGCTGTAAAGTATTGTGTGTTACCTTTCTCAACATAACGAATTCATTAAAAGTAATATCACTGCTAAAAATGGTCTTCCTTGATGCTGAACACTATAGACAATATTCTTTCATTCCTGAAGTAATACCTATAAATAGCGCTTTCATGACTTTCATGTTCAATTTGAATTCTTTCACATAATAATATTCAGCGGAACCAAATACATGTAAAAAATCATAATCATTTATAGGTTTTCAAGACTGTAACTCTAAAGGTGCTTTTGTTCCCAATTGCAGTTGATGGTAAACACTTAATGAGATGGCACACATGCATAACAAATTCAACCCAGCTTGTCAAACTCAGTATTGGACAATATACAACAAAGCTTTTCAAATAAGGTTCAATTCATCCGTTCAGCTCCCCATTTTGTTGTAGTGTATCTCTAACAGTGAAGTGATGAATGATGCCTTTATTTTTGCAGATTTGAGAGAATGAGACGTTCTGGTAGTCCGTCTTATTATCTGAAAGAAATATCTTGATCCTTTTTCCGATTTAATTCTCCATCAATTTCTTCCAAGTGAGAAAAATTCTCAATACTTCATCTTTTGACTTCATAGTATACACTTAAACTATCCTTGAAAAGTCGAACAACAAATGTAACAAAATAATGTTTACCTCCAAGAGAAGCTACCTTAATAAGTCCCTACATATCTGAGTGAATGTAATCCATAATACCTTTCTTATTATGAATTGCAGTATCAAACTTCACTCTTGTCTACTTTCTTATAACACATTTTTCACAAAAACCCAACTTGTTAATATTTGCTTCTTTCAACAAGTCTTACTTAGTTAATGTTTGCAAAGCTTACTCTCATGCATATCCCAAGTGCAAATGTCATAATCTCATCATCTCTGCATATGCATCTTCATCGATGGCTATTGTAGCTATCTCAACAACTATACTTCCTTGGTAGTGATATATATTGCTTTTTCTAATTCATTTCATCACCACTAGTGCTCTTGAGATAACTTTTAGAATATCATCTCGTATTATTACAGTGAAACTTTTAGATTTTAAAGTTTCCAAAGACATTAGATTTTTACCAAACTTTAGTACATATCGAACTTCAATCAAGACTTACTTTAGTGGATTCATTAAGATTCTTTAAGCAAATGGAGCTAACCTCAGCAACTTTGCAAGTTTTATTGTTAACCATGTAGACAATACCACCATTAATTTCTTCAAAATTGAAAAAAAAAATTCTTTTTTAGGACTCATATGGAAAGAACATGCTAAGTCGAACAACTACTCATCAAAGATGTGTTACTGAAAAAGAAGAAGACAAAGCAAAATCTGACTTATCATCGTCATATTTTGCTACACATGCATCTGTTGAAGTCTTATCCCTTTTTTTCAACTTAAAACAATCTTTCTTCTAGTGATCTTTCTCATGACAAAAGTCATATTTATCTTTGTCTGGTTTAACTTTGGACTGAGATCTCTATTTTTCTAGCTTACAATTTTGCTCACGACCTCTCACTACATGAGCCTCTCATGCTGCATATCTGTTTTCTTACTTACTCTTCTTTCTTATTTCATTAGAGTTCAAAGCAAAGTGGTTATGAAATGATTATATTCATTAGAAAGAGAAGCTAACATTATCAAAACTTTTTCAATATCTTTTATTTTCTCATCAAAATTCAATTGATCAGTTACTAGTAAATCAAATCTATTGATATGTTGACTTATAGTAATATTTGGCACGTGTTGAAAGTAGTATAACTTTGTTTTCATGCAAAACTTATTTTGATAGATCTTTTTCATGAACTTATTTTTCAGATCCTCCCATAATTTTCTTGCACATGTATCTTTCTCATAAATGGATACTCTTTTTTTTTTTTTTTGGTGAGACATAATTGAATTGTTGCATATGCTAGTCGATTGATCTTAGTCCATTCTTTTTCACTAATCTCATTTAGTTTTTCTTCTTTGAGAGCAATATGTAACTCTTGTTGGAAAAGAACATCCAGCACTTCACACTACCACATGTTGAAATTATTTTTGCCGTTGAACTTTTTCAAATCAAATTTTGTATTTGTAATCATTGATCTTAATAATAAAGAAGGGGCCGGTAAAAACGAGAAGGCCATAAGTAGACTCAAAGATGCGGCAATATCTGAAACTAATTCTGCTATCACTATTATTAATTATTATAGTTTAAAAACTTATAAAGCAAAAGTTTTATTTCATGTTATTAGTGTACTAAAAAAATTTTCAGGATATACTGAAGGGGTCACAATAGTCCCACTTAAAACTCATATTCCTTAAACAATTTTGGCCTTTTTGACAGAATTTTTCAATGCACATATCTACGCTATTTTATAATCTTCGGCTCTTATACCAATTGTTGGAAAAATCGAGCCCAATGATTTTCCACTAAACAAATGCTTTTGAAATATAATAATTGCAAAGTTTTATATGATGACAAAATAACAAAATACAAAATATAAAATAAAAAATAAAGAATACCAAAATTTAATAAGGTTTGATATAAATACCTACGTTTTCAGACGATACTAAAAATTTCACTATCTCCAACTTAAGTAAATTATAAAGATCCAGACTAAATTTCAAAACTTAAAAAATAAGTGGAACACAAAAAGAAATTTTGACCATGAACTTGTATATGAAATAAACCTTTATAGACTCAATCAAAATTTTTTAATTTAATGGACTCATTTAAAAATTTTAAACTTAATTTAAAATCAAAATTCCAAATTTTTTTTATAAGTTAAAATTTAAAAGGAGAAATGAAATCTCTCCGATGTAGAATTTCTATACTCGACTATTAAGTAACAACCCTAGCCTCGCCGTCCATAACCATTTCTTGTCATGAAGCAGTTGGAAAGTCAGCAGTGAAACCGCACAATAAGGAAACCTCTAATTATGTATTGAGTTGATGAATTGACAAATGTTTAAATTATCTTTAAAATGATGTAGTAGTCTAGCATTTGTATCTGTATAATCTGACGATAAACACGAATTATAATTATAGTTTGAAATTGGGTATGACTTATATTAGGAACATCATTTGAAATTTGTGGGCTGAGGTCCTGATGGGTTGAACGACCGAAGCATCTCCAAAAGGTTGGAAGATGTGGAACATGCATGTGGCATGCCAATACCCCATTCAACCCGAAGGTTAATTTGGCTGACTTTTTCTATTTTTATTTTTCCTTTTAAGCTAGACAACGGTTGATTTGTCTGGGGAAACTTCAAATAAATATAAGTTGATATATCAGAGTCTTGGGTCGTCGTGACCTTTGTAGCAGACCAAGTAAACTCTTTTTTTTTCTTTTTTCAGCGGATACATTTTCTCGTGTAAACGTAGCAGGATTATTAGTGGAAGCCATTCTCTTACTTCATCTAAAATGCACACGTATAGCTTTATGCACATGCTAAAGGGTCTGGAAATAGGAAATGAATTTTATACTAATCATGAGAATATGCTAAAGTGTCTAGAAATAAGAAATGAATATAAATCACGAGAATGGATATTCATCCTCGAATCTTTCAATTAGAGGGAATGGGCGGTCCAATGAAATTTATAAGGGAATATATATTGGTAATGGAAGAAGCCATCTCGAAGAAAAAAAAGTTTCTTTCTATCATATTTTGGACACCGTGTAATGGCCAAAAGAAAATAAAAATCATGAGTGATCACTCAAAGAGGATTAGAAAATCAAAGCTTAATACTGTACTTAAAATGTTGCATTGGCTTTTCTTATAGCTTTATTAAGTATTTAAACAATGCTCATGGTACAGCAATACTTACTCACAGCCAAAATAACTTGTCAAACAGACTAGTGGTTAATTTGGCTGCTAAAACTTCATGAAGTTAGCATTCGTAAGGCAGCGAAAAGATACAAAAGATAGTGGGTTAAGCACACAGCCAAGGTTTCTAGTTGGAATGCTGAGAACCATGTCTGACAGTAAATATTAACATTTTCTGATGAAAAGTGGAGAACAACAAGAAAATATTCAAGACAAAGAGCTTTAAAAGATGCATGGTGGGGCTAGAAATAGATACACCAACTTGTCTACCATAGATCTCGGGCCCCAACTTATCTATTATATGACTTCAACTTGCAACAGATTATATTATTTAGTATTAGAAGTCGTATACAACACGATCGATGTTCAAATGCTTGGTATATTCTTCAGCTGTGTTGCTGTAATGATTTCAACTTTAAATAGGATGAAAGGTTGTTAAAATTAGTCAACGCAGAAAAATGTTGGGGTATTTGGCACTTTTATAGTTAGGGAGATATAAAAGAATTAAGACAGGCAACAAATGGCTGCAGGGGCATGCAAACTGCTGACAGACCATTCACATCCCTAAGATATTTGCTTTAGAAATTACACCTCGGAGGAGTATAAAAGCACATGAGAGAGGTAAAAGTTTTTAATTAATTTCTTAATATTATTATATAAAAGATGACATTATACTTTCGTTTTACAAATCTTTTTATTATGAAGGATAATCGATGATTAATGTTATGGTTGAGTTATTGCAGCAACAACGGTAATGGAACGAATTTTATCCCTTGTATTTAGTGTGAAGGAACAGGGCAGGTTGATACGGTTAATTAAGTATGCATAGTTGTCTTGCATGTCAAAATTAATGACCATACGATGCATGTTTAAACTTGGCATTTGGCATGGCATTTAAAGTCATACTTAGTAGTTTGTAGTGTATCCCCACCTAATTTTTTATGTACATTTTGAAATTAAAAAGTGAATCCCACTACTGAGGACTTGAGAGCATAATGCCGTTCTCTAAACCCTATAAATACCAAGGGCAGGGAGAGTTTTAGGCACACCACAGCTTGTTTCTTGTAGTCTGTTGTTGCACGGGTTTGTAATAAGCAAGTTGCTTTAACTTCTCTTCTTTTTCTTAGAAACCAGCTTAATTCCCCAAACTGCCAAAGATCTCTCAGTTTCTCAATGGCCCAAAACAAGTTAACCTTTTTTTGTTTTCTCCTTGTATTGATTTTCTGCCAAGAAATTCAATCGATTGAGGGAAGGCATTTGAAGTTAGAGAGAGAAAATGAACTTCCAAAGCTTCAAAGTTACTACAAAATCCTAAAAGAAGCCAAAAACATTTCTGAAAAGAAAAAAAACTTGCAAGGTGACGAAAACCCTACAGTTAAAGCATCTAATGACGATTTGTCTCCACCCACAGCACCAAGTGTGGGAGTTGGCGAGTCTATGCCTCCACCTCCAAAACAAGCAAATAACTTCCGGCCCACAGCTCCAGGTCACAGCCCTGGTGTTGGGCATTCCCTTCAAAACTAGTGCTACTTTAATAGTAGTCCTGCGTGCTTTATGTATTTGATTATTTGTCTAATTATTACTAAAGTGTAAGAGTCTTGAAGTAGCTTTTTAATTTAGGTTTGAGTATTTCTAACGTTTAAAAGTGAATAAATCTTATTTGGTATGCTAAAAAACGAGAGAGTCATTAATGTATTCCCATGTAATATATCTACAATCAATATTTCTCATCTGGATGTTGTTTACATTTATGGATGCAATGCAGTGTAATTCCCAATTTCTTATTTGTTTGTCTTTCACTTAAACTGGAGTCTATCTTGTTTTCTCTTTGAGATGATATACCTTTTTCTTGAAGTTATATTTATGCAACTCAATGACTTAAGAAATAATGGAGATTACTAATGGTTCTCGGTTCTCCAACTTTGTGATTATTGCATGTCAAATAAATGTCCACTTTAAGACAAACCTGAAATTAATCTTCGAAATTCTCGTAATTTCTGCAATTTTATTATTATTATTTTTGTATTATAAATATCATTTATAAGGATATTATTGTTTTAATTCCCCATCCCATTCTTAGAAACAATGTAACAGTTTTCAATTTCTTGAGCCCTTCCCCTTTCCTTTGAAATGACGTACTCTTAATACTATGCTAGCTACAGAACCTTTTGCATTCGTAAAGACAGTCACGCATCGACATTAAATTTACACAATTCATGATACAGCTCCTGAAGCAGCATCACAAGCCTGCAGTTTCAGACGCAAAAGAATGTACTATCACCGATGAGTATAGGTACGTATATATTAACACTCATAAACAACAATGAATTTAGAGAGAACAAGGAAACACAACAATAATAAGGACCGTTGGGGTTGGAAAACTACGTTGGAGATTCGTTTGTCTTCCAACAAAAGTCACTATCGCACAAATCCTTTACCACATTTGCTTTTAATTAGTTTATATATAAATTAAATTATAGCCATTAAAGTTAAACAATGCTCGTGCACTACAGACTAGCACAACAAAAAGAGAGAATCAAAGTGCTCCTAATTTGTACTCGACATATATAATTTATAAATATATATATATATATTTATCTATTTAGTTAGTTAGTTATTAGCTAATTAAATTTAAAGGTTAGAATTTCTATTTATTGATATAATTATTATATAGATTAGATTTTGATTGACCTCTTTTTCTTTTAATACGATATTAATACAATACAATATAATACAAATACACGATTATAACATTACACAACGATAACCTAAATTATCACCCCTACCTTTCACCACATTGACCGCAAAGTTTTTGAAACCCTCTGATAACGCTGTGGATAGCCATTTCTGCCGTGAAGCAGTTGGAAAGTCCCTGTGAAACCGCACAAGAATGTAAGCTCTAATTATGCAATGGATTGATAAATTAAAACACATTTAGATTATCTTTACAATGATGTGGAAGTCTGGCAATTGGATTTGTATAATCTAACAGTGATCACGAATTATAATTATTTTTTGAACTTCGTTATAACTTATACTAGAAAAATTGTTTGAAATTTGAGAGCTAAGGTCCTAATGCTTTGAATGAAGGACGAATCTGCAAAATGTAGAAGATGTGGAACATGCCTGTGGCATGCCGGTAGCCCAGTCAACGCTAAGATTATTTTGGCAGGCTTTTTCTTTTTCTTTTTTAAGCTGGCCAACGATGGATCGTTTTGTCCTGGGTGATCTTCAAATAAATATGAGAGATTCTTTCTTTTATACCATTGTAAGAAAGTACACCAAAAGGAAAATTTATTATATTTGCAGGACTATTACATTTTCTTATGCGTACGAAGCACGCTACAGTGAAAAAGCTCCGATGATAATCTATTCTAATCTTTCACTTGTCTCCAATACGCATGTAAGCTTTATGCACATGTTAAAAGGGTAGAAATATAAAAAAACAAACAAAATAAATGATTGATGTAGCAAAAGTCTCTTTCGTAGATCTCGTGCACTAGTAATGATCTTTCTCTTTTTTAGATGCTTTCTATTCTGCAATTACAATGAAACCTTAAGGGTAAAAGTCAGTTGTTCGGTGAAAATTCTTCAATGCTTAAGTTAGGGTTTTATTTCTTTAGAGAATGTGTAAAAAAGTTTTAATTTTTTAGGCCAAAATTTCAGTAGTCATACCTGGTTGTAGCTAGTCTCATTTTATAGGTGTTTATGTTTTTTAATTATGGTAAAATTCTATGAAATTTGGAAATATGCATCTCAACTCGCAAGGATCATGGAGATTCTATTGGGCAAGCATCGGCTTTTTGATTTTGAGAGATCATATGCCTTTTACATGAAGCATATCCATAGGATCTTTATTATGTAAAAAATCTTAATTGGTAAGAATCCTCGTTAGAGAATAATCTGAGAAAGATATGGGAAGGAAATGAATCTTTTATAAGCACGTAAGTGTTACGAGGTTTCATGAATCTTTGTTTGAGACTCCTTTATCCATTTGGGATGAGCTCAGGTGTTGTATTTCTGAGACCCTTATAAACTGTAACCGAAACTTCCATAAGCTGTAACCGAGACTTCCATAAGCTGTAGCTTAGACCTTTATAAGCTGTGACTGAGACTCTCATAAGCTGTAGTCGAGACCTTTATAAGCTGTGACCGAGAATATTATAAGCTGTAACCGAGACCCTTATAAGCTGTGACCGAGACCTTTATAAAGTATAGCCTGAGACTTTTTAATTGCCTTTGAAAGGTCTCGGCTCCTAAAAGAGTTTAGATTCTCTTGACCATTCGAAAAAACTCTTCTCAAAAGGTGATGGGTCTCGGAGTGTTACTTATTTATTCACACGATCATTTTAAGCCTATAACCTTTTGGTCATAAGCAACCTGAGCTATATACCCAACATCAAGCCCCTAGTTTTAATAAAAAATAACTATTTTTTGACAAAAACTAAATATGTTAATTCCAAAAGACACGCCTGTTCATCACGCTTAAATACTCAACTTGAAATCTATTCGTTTTTGACATATAGCAAATGATAACTGTATCTAGGGATAGCGACGCTTCGGGCTCGTGGAGATCTTGTTGTTTCTGATGATGGCCGCCCCCATTTTCATAAATGAAAGACATTCCCTCAGCTTTTGTTTTGATGTGGTATCATCTTGTCTCTTAATCTATAAACTCCATCGACGGTTGGGGTTCCTTTACTCTTTTAAATATTCTACCTTCTACCTTTTTACTTCTTTTGTCTTCACCTTTACGCCGTCATTTTTTCTTCGCAAACAACTTCAACAACAATAAGGCAACAGTAGCAAAACTTCAAATCTTTAAAAACTTCTTCAAGTTCTTCCTTCTAGTAACTATCAACAATAAATCTTCTTTTCTTTTCTTTATTTATTTGTGGTCAATTTTATGGTATAATTAGTTGACTAAGGAAATTGATAGACGTCTTCTTAGGTTTAAAGACCTTTAGGCCTACCCCCTTAGTTGTTGATGATCTTGGAATGGCCTTTAACCATCTATTTTTCTTCTATAAAAAATAAAAAATAGCTTATAGGAAAAACAACTCTGGCGATGATCAAGCTATCGTCCTTGTTACTTCTCCTATTTTGGTGAGACGAGATCTAGCATAGTTTGAGACGAATAAATTTACCTTTATTATAACATAATTAAACTTAGAGGTATACACTAGGTTGTATAGAATTTCTGATGAGTCTATCTTAGAGTTCCAAGGGCAAATGAGCTTTCAAGTTGTCCGCTTGAAGGTGAGATAGTCTTCAATGAGGAATTTTCCCATGTAGGTGTTAGACTACCCCTCCAAAATTATTTTACCCAAATTCTTATTTCCTTCAGGATTCCTCCATACTAACTGAACTTAAACAATTTGAGGATCCTATTAAGTCTGTATGTTCTGTAACATCAGATCTCAGGTTTTACCCCCTCTCTTGAAGTCTAGGATGGTTCTACCTTCAAAATCGACCTAGTAAGATAAACCTCATTACTAATAATTCCACCTCTAACAAAAACTGAAAGAAGAAGTGATTTTTTGTTAGAAGTAACTGGAATTTTGCTCCTAATTTTCATGTGTCGAGACCTTTTAAGGAAGTAGTCACTTGAAATGGCTTGCCTTCACTAAATCTACATAACTGAAAGAAGGTGACACTAGTTAGGTCTGGCTTCTGACCAGAGTATTTTGCTCTCAAAGGATAAGATAATCTTGTCAGGTCTTATCGATTTTTGTGTGTCTAAGGATAAGTTGGTCTAGGAAAAGGACGTTCGAGAAGGTAATTTTCTTAGGACCATCTACTCTCGAGCTTAAATTTACAATATTTAACATTTATTTAATCTTATAGGCGAGATGGTTTCTAAAGACCCCGCTTCCGACCCTTTTTAGGTTTTATAGAGATTAGCGCCGGAGAAAAAAACTAGGAAGGCTCCCCAGCCTCCTAAAGTTATTAAGAAGAGTCTCACAAAGACCTTGGGGGCTTTAAGAACAACAGGTGCTTTTACTTTGACTCGCCTCCAAGCCCTCAGCAAAAGGGTAATAATCCGAGGCCCAGTGCCTCCCACCCTTTCCAGCTCCCCCCATGGACAAAGGGAAAGGGAAATACAAAGCTATAACTATAACTTCTGAGGAGAGTTCTCGGAAGAAGAAACAAATGTTTGACCAGGCAAACAAAGAGCTAGCTGAACTTTATGAGCTTCTTCCCTAAGATCTTCTTGCAAGGAAGCGGGAATTTTTGAACACTTCCTTCCCTGTATCAACCTGCAGATCCAGAGTATTAGTAACAAAATTTTCGAGGACATTACTGAGCTCTTGAGAGAGTTGCTATTGAATTTCCAGCTAAAATGGTTAGGTTGGGTGTGTTTGTCTTTCTTTAATTCATATAACAATCGAGCCTATCGTAACTTGTCTCCTAACAATTCTGTGTTTGTGATTTTTAGCTTTTTACTCAACCATGTTACATCATGGGGCCCTCACGGGTGATTTCTCTCGAGCATCCAAGGTTGAGAAGAGAGCAGAAGAGGCAGAGAAGAACCTGACAATGGAAAGGACCAAGTTCGAATTCGACCTTGGCATAATAGCTTAGGAGCGAGAGAAGTTCTAAGTCAAGGTGGCCACTGCCCAATTGTCTCAATCCAAGGCGAACAGAATGGTCAAGGCTTTGAGGTATGAGTTAGGCAGTTTGAAAGAGGAAGGACAAAAGCGCCTCTAAAGCTTTAACAGGGTGTGCGAGGAGTTTCGAAGGAGCCTGGATGCAGAAAGACAGAGGTGTATACTTCTGGCAAAGAAGGTTAAGGAGGATGAGAAAGATATGGCTACTCAGCTTCTCGATCGGATCAATGATAGTATTAACTTAACTTGTAAAACATTGCAGGGTCGATACTCTGACCTGGACCTGATTTGGTTGTATGAGGATCTGGGGAATCAGGTTCCGCCTCAAGGTGAGGAGCACTCTGACGGGATGCTTCTTGTGGGGAAAGAACATCCCAATTTGAAGACAATATACGTGCCCACTACGGAGTCTACCACCGGTCCTTCTGCAGAGCCGCTTCTTACTGTTGTAGCCAATCCAATGAAGGTTTCTTCCACCGAGGAGGTGAAGGCTTTTCCTCCTCCTAATCCTAAAGCTCCTTTTGCTGGTCCAGCAGATCCTCAAGCCACCTCTCTAACTAACCAGCCATCATAGATGTAGTTTAGTTAGCTTTTTTTTCTTATTATTTTGCTTTGTAAACTAGATAATCCTTTAATGAAATTCTTTGCATTTATTTTATTTTTTCTCTGTTTTGCTTCATTTGCCCAGAAATCAGCTCCATTGGCAGTACCCAATTGTTTTCTAAACTTGTAACATTTATTGACCTTGACTTAAATCTTTCAGACTTTATCTTTCGGACTTAGCAGCTTGATATCTAGGCTTCAAATAATCTGAGACTGATCGTCCTTCATTTACTTTGAATTTTTTACTTTAAACTTAGTAAAATCTAAGGTACTTCTACCCCTATGACCTGCTCTAGGATTATGCCTGAGATGCTTATTAGGTAATAAATCCCCTTATTTCGAGGCAATTTGTGCATTTAGTCTTTTTTGGATTATGTAAGGTTCATAATTAAGACCCATTTAAGCTTCAGGCACGAGCTGATTACCTAGGAATCGTTGGAATGAGAATGTAATGTGTATGTCTAAGAACCATGTCATCCTTTTTTAAATTTCGAGAGGAGATCGTTCTAAGACGTTTGAATGTAATCGTCCGAGAACCTCTTTTACTCTTGCACGTGCTTAGACCACACCCAGAGCTTATTCGAGCTAAAGACGCTATTACTTCAAGGTTGATGGAAAGTTAACGTCTGGGCCGTGTCGCCTATATTTTGAGTTTTGAGAGAGGATTACCCCAAGACGTTTGAATGTAGTCGTCTGAGAACCTCTTTCATTCTTGCACGTCCCTAAGTCACACTTAAGGCTTATTCAAACTTAGGATACTATTATCTCGAGGTTGAGGGAAAGTTAACGTCTGAGAACCGTGTCGCCCATATTTTGGGTCTAGGAGGGGATTACACCGAGTAGTTTAGGAGTAGTTATCCAAGAACCTCTTTTACTCTTATACTCTCTGAGACCCCACTCAGGACTTATTTGATCTGAGGATATTATTGCCCTGGGACAGTTGATAAGCTAACGTCTGAGAATCGTGTCACTCATATTTAGATTTCAAGAGGAAATTACCTTGAGATGTTTGGGAGTAGTCATTCGAGAACCTCATTTGCTCTTAAACTCTCTGAGACCGCACTCAGGGCTTATTTGAGCTGAGGATACTATTACTCTGAGATAGTTAATAAGCTAACATCTGCGAGCCGTATCGCCCATATTTAGGTTTCGGGAGGAGATTACCCTAAGATGTTTTGAGATCTTAGGCTTAGATTTATCTATAGGCCAACTTCAGAAGTGAAAAATAAAAACAACTTTATTGACTCCTATTAAAAAGTTTGTTACAAATCTTTGGGGTTTCTAAAGGTAGTACAACTTCAATCGTTCAACATTCCATAGCTTCTAAACCCTATTTCTTGAAGGAGACTTCAGCTTATAGACTTCAAGTCTGAGAATTTGAATGACTTTGTAAAGTCCTTCTTAGTTTAATCTAAGAACGCCCTCTCTTGGTATCTTGGTTCTTAGGGTCACTTGTCTTAGGATTCAATCCCTTATTTGAAATGAGTAATGCCGAACATATTTGTTGTAATATCTTGCTACTCTTTGTTAATGAGCTGCGGCCCTTATTATCACCCAATCTCTTTTCTTTTCCATCATACTTAACTCCAAGTGTAAGCTCTGGTCATTGAATGCCTCGTCATAGTTGTTGACTCGAAAAGTCAGTATGTTAACCTCGATTGGAATCATCGCCTCACACATGATAGCTAGACTATAGAGAGTTTCGCCTTAGCTACCTTGAGAGTAATTTGGTATGCCTAGAAGACCTCGAGAAGTTTGTCAATCCATGCACCTTTATGCTCATTGAGCTTCTTTTTTAGGGCCTTTATGATGACTTTGTTGGTGGCTTCTACTTATTCATTAGCTTTTGGGTGAGCTGATGTTGCGAATCTGAGGTCGATTGAAAAATCTTAGAAGAATTCTCTGAAGTTTGCATTGTCAAATTGTTTTCTGTTATTCGTGATTGACATTTGAGGTATTCCAAATCTATATATGATATTCTGTTTGACGACCATCATGACCCTTTTCTCAGTGATAGCGACCAAAGGTTCGATTTTCAGCTTCTTCATAAAGTAGCCAATAGCCACTATGACATACTTTGTATTAGCCCGAGTTGAGGGCAGTAATCTGATCAGGTCAAGTCCCCACTAGGAGAATGGTCAGGGACTCGACAACGAAGTCAACTTCTCCAGGGGTTGTCTCAAGATGCAATCGTATACCTGACATTCATAACAAGTTTTAGCTAACTGCGTCGCATCCCACGAAAGTGTTAGCCAGTAATATCCTTACCTCAAAATCTTGTGGGTCATAGTCCGAGCTCTTTCGTGTCCACCGCATACTCTACGGTGGATTTCTTTTAAAATTTGAGCTACTTCACAAGTTTTACATACCTAAGGTAGGAAATGTTGTACCCTAGTTTGTATAGTTTTTCGTCAATGACTGTGTACCTCATCAACCTGTTTTTAATTTTCTAGGCTTGTTCCTTGTCTTCTAGAAGTTTGCTGTTTTAAATATAAGATCTTATTTAATCAATCCAACAGCAATGGGTGTCTAACTGAGATACATAGGGTGGCTGATCATTGGCCTCCGTACTTCTTTATTTTAGTACTTCAATTAAGATCAAGGCGAGGATACTTTCTTTAAAGGCAGAGGCCAATTTTGCCAATATGTCTGTCTTTGAGTTTTATGCTTCAGAATCTATTTGATCATGACGGTCTTCAATGTGCTCAGTAGCTGCTTAGCCTTTTTCAGGTATGCTTGCATATTACTTTCTCGTGCCTAGAATTGTCCATCTAATTGGCTAGTTACTAACTAGGAGTCACAATAAATGCCAAGACTTACGATCTCTAGTGTCTAAGCTAATTTGACCACTGCAATCAATGCTTCATACTTTGCCTTGTTATTTGTAACCCTAAAATCAAACTTTAAGGAATACATTACCACAATCTCATTTAGCCTTACAAGGACTAGACCAGTTCCTCCCTACTGAGGATTTGAAACTCTATCAATGAGGAGGCTCCAAATCAACTCCTCTTTGTTTGGGGTGACTGAATTGTCTTGGTCGGAGGGGCTTTCCATAATCTAATGGATGAAGAGATGCTTAAACACTGATCTTTCAGCCATAAAATCTGCTAAAGCTTAACCCTTAATTGCTTTTCTGGGCTTATAAATGATGTCATACTCCCTAAGTTCAATGGACTATTTGACTAGTTAACCTGAAAGATCCGATCGATGAAGAATTTATCTTAGTGGTTGGTTCGTCAACACCACCAACTGATAAGCTTGAAAGTAAGGCCTAAGCTTTCGAAACGCTACCACCAATGCTAGTGCTAACTTTTCTGGTAGTGAATATTTCGTCTCGGTGTTTAATAATGCCTTGCTGGTGTAATAGATGAGACGGTAAATCTTCTTGGCATCTTCTTTTACTAAGATTGAGCTTATTGAATGGTTACTTACTGTAAGGTAGGGTGCAACGTGTCTCCAAGCTCGGGCCTTGTTAGATAGGGCGGTGATGTAAGATATTATTTCAACCCTTGACAACTACGCTCACATTCATCTGTCTATTCAATCTTCTTCCCTTTTTCATGACTTCAAATAAGAGGAAACACTTGTCGATTGTTTTGGACAAGAACCTGGTCAATGTCGCTAGTCGACCTATTAGACTCCGAAGTTCTTTGAGATTTGATAAGGATTTTAGATCCAATATGGCCATGATCTTTTGTGGATTAGCTTCGATGCCTCGTTCGCTGACTATATACCCAAGAACTTTCCAGCTTGAACTCTGAAGGCACATTTCTCAGGATTCAGCTTCATATTATATTTTCTCAAGTAAGAAAAAGTCTCTTCCAAATGCTTCGGGTGAACTCGACTTTTTAGAGATTCAGTGATTATGTCATCCACGTATACTTCTATAGTCTATCCAATTAATGGCTTGAATACCCAATTGACCAACCTTTGGAATGTGGCTCCAGCATTTTTTAATCCGAAAGGCATCACCTTATAGCAGTAAAATCCTTGATTGATAATAAACGCTGTTTTTTTTTAGTTTAGCTTGTGTATTCTGATATGATTATATCTAGAGAATGCGTCTATGAAACTCAACAATTCATGGCCAACTGTTGAGTCTACTAATTGATCTATACGGAGAAGTAGGAAGCTGTCTTTGGAACAAGTTTTATTCAAATCTATGAAATCTACGTACATTCTCTACTTCTCATTGGCCTTTTTGACCATCACTACATTCGATACCCATCCAAGTAGTGTACTTCTCTAATGAATTTCGCCCTCATTAGTTTATCCACTCAGTATGTACCGCTTCTCTCCTCTGAATGTTGAATGATCTCATTTTTTACTTCACTAGTTTGTATTGAAGGTCAATAGTGAGTCGATAGGAAATTACTCGTAGGTCGATGCTGAGCATGTCTTCATGAGACTATGCAAACACGTTCATATGTTGTCTCAAGATGTTCTTGAGTTTTGTCTTCATTTCCCTAGAAAGTTGAGCACTAACCTTAGCTATCTTCTAAGGTGATTCCTAGTTCAGAATGATAAACTCAAGCTCTTTCGCCGGCTCCAAGAACGATGGGTCTTTTATCCTGATCGAGTTTCTTGGTTATCAAATTTTTTCTCGAGTTTTTGCCATCTGCTTCTAAGACTTCTCCCCACGAGCATTTTAATAAGTAGCATGAACTTTTATAAGAAACCGCAAAACACGACCGAGCTTCTTTTTTATTTTCTTTGACAATTTCGATCCCCTCTTCTGCTTGAAATTTTAATTTCAAATAGTACACACTCTCTACTGCCTTTGTGGTTTTAAGGAAGGGTTTACCAAGAATTATAATGTAAGGCATTTTGAGGTAGACCACTTAGAGCTCCATCATTGTATTTTTCTGGTACGGCCTTTCTCCCATGATGATGGGTAGCTAGACTACTCCCAAAAGGTAAACACATGATTCTCCAAAACCATGGAGGGCAGTCTCGGCAGGTCTGAGTCTTAGATCCTTGATTCCCAAGAAATTCAAAGTTTTCTTAAAGATAATATTAACCGAGCTCCTTATGTCCATTAAGATTTAGCTAACCTGAGTCGTTCCTACTGTTAAAGTTATCACCAATGCATCATTATGTGAGTAATGAACCCCACTTTATCTTTATCTGTGAACATGATGGGCACCGAGGCAATTCTTTGTTTCTTCTCAGCACGTATATTCATAATGTGAATATTCAAGGGGATCAGCAATGAATATCTCGAATAGTTTTTCTTTGATCTATTCGAATTTTTAGCTAACATTGCCTCTCTTGAGATCACCGTAGTCTGCTCTTCTTGTCTCTTTTCATGTTCGATCTCTTGATCCGAGGTTTTAGATCCATCTTCATTCTTGAGTACCAAGTCTCACAAGTAATTATTTCGGATTAATATTCTACTTATCTTCTGGGATCAAAACATTCGTCTGCCAAGTGTCCAGCGCTTTGGTGGAACTCGCAAAATTTGGTCTTGGCTTTTCCCACCGATTTGGCCCTCAGGGGGCAAGGTCCCATCAGTATAGTTCCTCGCTCTTTAATTTCATGCCAAACCTGTGAGAGCAAGGCTTTCAAAGTAGTGAAAACGCAATCCCCTTGTACATGAGCTATTCTCTTTATATCATCTCTTCTTAAAAACTCGTCTCTTCCTCCCGATGTCCTATTTCAACCTGATCTTGTCTGCTTTTCCTGTTAAATTCACGAAAATTTCTTCTATCGTCACGTTTCTTTCTTAAGTTAGTTCTAGGATTTTATGTCTCACCGAGAAGCTATGGTTCAAAAGTTTTTTCTTCTCTCATCTTGAGGGTGATCTGGTCTTTAATTTCTATCTCATTTAACAGTTTTCTTTAAGCTATTTCGTAAGTGGTAACAAATGGCTTTCACACAACATACCATCCTTGATCTACCTGCAAGCCTTTCCTGAGACCTTCTAAAGCTAAGGAATGGTGATAACCCCCAATTCTGTCACCTCATCGTGGTATCTCTTGACAAAACTCCTAAGGCTCTCACCTTCTCTCTGCTTCATGAGTAGCAATGAACTTAGAGTTTTAAGATTGACAGCAGCCCCTCTAAACTCATCCACAAATACTTCATATAGCTGTCCAAAGCTACCAATACTGCCCAAAGTCAGACTAATGAACCACCTTCTTGCTTGCCCTTCCAGGGTTAGTTGGAATAAACAACACATCTGGGATTCGTCTAACTCTTAGATTAGCATCATCTCCCTAAACATATCCATATGTAGAAAGGGATCGGTCTTCCCTGTAAAATGGTTTATTTGTGGCATCTTCAATTTCCTAAGAAGAATGAGGTCCAATATCTTTTAAGTGAAAGGGAACTTAGAATAAAATCATGTCCTTGGTGCAGACTTGTTTCCCCTTTGTTTTTCCCTATTCTTCTAGTCCTCTAACTCCTTGACCAATTTTCAAACATGGGCTTCTAGATTCTCGACCCGATCACTATCTTTTCTAGATCTCCTCCTTCGAGATAAACTCTTTATCAAGCCTTCCCTTTACCTTTTCTGATCAAGAAATGCCCTCATATCCTCCTGATTAGGGCCATTACCACATCCCCTTTTACAAATAATCACCGAATCATCTAGCGAATATTCAAATACCGGTGCAGGTTCTTTGTGAGGATGACCAAAAATCTTCCTTTTTCCCTTTTCTGAAACGGTATACTTTCTTTTGGTAACGTTCTATAGATTCCCAGTTCTGTGGTTCACAACATGCATGGCATCTGGCATACTGCTTTCAATAGTTTTCACCGGTTTTGGTGTCTCCATCACTGGGGAACAGGCTTGGAGCATCTTCTTCACTCTTATTACCTTCTCTGCTAATACTCAAATCTATCCGTCTTTCTCTGCATTTTGTTTTTCATTCTCAGCCAATCTCTTGGCCAACCAGGTGATTTCTGTTGTCTCTTGATGAGGGTAGAGTTGATGCGGCAATGAAGCCTTTGAATCGCGATTCGGTTTCCTAATGGCAATGGCTAGTCGCCAATATCCTGATTGACAATTGTATTCTTCGCAGGAGCATTTTCGTGGGGATTTTCCCACATTATTGCCCTATTTCTGGTTACGTATGTTCTTGAAGTGGCTATGTCTTTCCTTTCTCTGAGTGGTTTTCAACTTTTTGTTAGATCCCCACAGTCAGCACCAGATATTCATGCAACAAAAATCCTTTCCGTGGATCTCGTGGAACAATAACGATCTTCCTTTTCCTCAGATGCTTTCTATCCTACAATCACAATGAAACCTTAAAGGTAAAAGCCAGTTATCTGGCGAAAACCCTCAAATACTTAAGTTAGGGTTTTACTTCTTTAGATGATGCATAAAAAAGTTTTAGTTCTTTAAGTCAAAATTTCAATAGTCGTACCTTATTGTAGCTAGTCTCTTTTTATAGGTTTTTGTGTTCTTTAATTATGGTAGAATTCTATGGAGTCTGGAAACAAGTATCTCAACGTGCGAGGATCATGAAGACTCCATTGGGTAAGCATCAGCTTCTGGATTTTGAGGAATCACGTGCCTTTTACATAAAGTGTATCCATAGGATCCTTATTATGTAAAAAGTCTTAATTGGCAAGAATTCTCATTGGAGAATAATCTAAGAAAGATATGGGAAGGAAATGAATCATTCATAAGCACCTAAGTGTTGAGAGGTTTCAGGAATCTTTGTTTGAGGCTCTTTTATCCATCTGAGTTGACCTCATGTATTGTATGTCTAAGACCCTTGTAACTGTAACCGAGAATCTCATAAGCTGTAGCTGAGACCTTTATAAGCTGTGACTCGAGACTCCCATAAGCTGTAGTCGAGACCCTTATAAGCTGTGATTGAAACCTTTATAAGGTGTAACATGAAACCTTCTAATTGCCTTTAAAAGGTCTCGACTCCTGAAAGAGCCTAAATTCTCTTTACCATTTGAAAAAAACCTCTTCTTGGATGGTGATGAGTCTCGGAGTGTTACTTATTTATCTACATGGTCATTCTAGGTTTACAACCTTTTAAGCCTTAAGTAATCTAAGCTATATACCCAACACCAACAATTTTTGACCTCGTTTGATGGCCAAAAGGAAAGAAATATCATGTTAAATAATTACTCTAAAAGTTTAAGGTGATTAATTTAAAGCAAAAGTGTAACAATGTACTAAGAATGTAGAAATACGATTTTTTTTTTTACACCCTTTGTAGCTTTTGAGTATTTTAGCAATGCTTAGTGTAAAGCTATACACAGCCACATAACTTTTCAAATGTGGTTAATTTGACCCTAAAAACCTAAGGAATTTAACATTCGTAAGGCTGCAAAAAGATACAAATTAAAGCTAATGGGTTTAGAACACGACAAGGGTCTCTGGTTTCAAAACTGACCATTTTGTCTGACGGAAAATGGCAACATTTTCTTATGAAAAGTGAGAGAAAGAAAAACAAAATGTTCAAGACAAAAGGCTTTTAAAATAAAATGTGCATGGTAGGGTCAAGTTACGCCAACTAGTCTACCATAGATCTCGCGCCGCAACTAATATATTAAATGACTTCAAATTCGAACAAGTTATTATTTGGTTTTAGAAATAGTATCTACAGCACGATCGATGTTCAAATGCTTGGTATATTCTCCAGCTGCGCTGCTGTAATGATTTCAAATTTGAATAGAATGGACGGCTGTTAAAGGTATTCCACACAGCAAATCTTAGGGTTTCGGCACATCTATAGTTAGGAAGATATAAAAAAAATTAAGACAAGCGCCAAATGGATGCATGGGGCATGCAAACGGTGGCTGACCTTTCACAACCCTAAGATATATGTTGTAGAAATTACATGTCAGAGGAGTAAAAGATGAAATTACTTAATTTCTAAGATGATATTATATATATTTTTTTAAAAATCTTTTTATTATCAGGATACAAATTGTCTACAAGATAACAAATTGTTGAGTTGTTGCATCCATGAAGGTAATGGAACGAATTTTACCCCATGAAATTAGTGCGAAGATACATATCTAAGTATACATAACGAATTTTACCCACATGATGCATGTATAAGCTTAGCAATTTGGCATGCCATCTAAAGTTATAATACTTGAAAAATATGCATAGTATTAAGTAGTGTAGCCACCCCTTTTTTTTATGTACATTTTAAATTTCAAAAAGTGAATCCCACTATACTGTGGAATTGGTAGCCCCATGCGGTCCTCCAAGCCCTATAAATACCAAGGGGAGGGAGGGTTTTAAGCACACCGCAGCTTGTTTCTTGTAGCCTGTTGTTACACGGTTTTGTAATAGCAAGTTGCTTGTTTAGTTGCTTTGACTTCCCTTCTTTCTCTAAGCAAGTTGCTTGCTCAGTGGTTGTAGCTCTCTCAGTGCAATGGCCCAAATTAAGCTGACCTTTGTTTGTCTTCTCCTTGTATTGATTTTTGGTCAACAAATTCCATCAACTGAGGGAAGGAATTTGAAGTTAGAGAGAGAAAATGAATTTCCAAAGCTTGAAACTTACAACAAAATCCTAGAAAAAGAATCAAAAAAGATTTCTGAGCAGAAAAGCAATTTGCATGGTGGCGAATACCCTGCAGTTAAAGCATCTAATGCCGATTTGTCACCACCCACAGCACCAAGTGTGGGAGTTGGCGAGTCTATGTCTCCACCTCCAAAACATGCAGATGACTTCAGGCCCACAGCTCCAGGTCACAGCCCTGGTGTAGGGCATTCCCTTCAAAACTAGGGCTACTTTAGCAGTAGTCCTGCATGCTTTATGTATTTCATTATTTGCTCAAGTTTTACTGGAGTGTCAGTCTTGAAGTGGTTTTTAATTTATGTTTGAGCGTTTTCTAACCTATAAAAATGAATAAATATTTAGATGCAATGTATTTGTAATCAATATTTCTATTAGGAATGTTGTTTCTGTACAGACGTTTACATTTGTGATTGTAATGCAGTGAAATTTGTCTTCCCTTAAAACTTTAATCTGGCTTGTAATTTCTCTCTCAGATGAATTATGATATGCCTATTTTCCGTCAGTCTTCAGTTCTCTGCAGAATTTTTTTTTATATATATTATAATATGCGTGTATATTGCTCAGGAGGATGAGCAAGAACTGACATGCAGCATCTAAGTCTTGCTCATTATTTAGATATAATTAATTCTAAAGTATAACGCATGCATGCGCTCTTTGTGATTTTTCTCAGAGAACATCCTGATAATTGTAAAACCTTGATTTCATGAATATTTTTATCTCACATACATGATATATTTTGAATGGAGGATACTTATTGAAAAGATTTGTCCATGAAATGTGGGTTCCAATGAGGTTATCGTATATTTATATATGAGATTTGAATAAGGTGAGATCACAACTTACGCTGGCAAAACATCTCACTGACAAAACAAATTCCTTCTGCTTTAAGTCAGTTTTATGTAGCTCCATGACTTGTGTACTAATGGAGATTACTATTCACATCCGCTACTTTTTGATTGGAGAGAGCGGTAGAATACCGATGTATTTTCACAGTGATCAGAGACAGTATTGGATTCTCCAGAGGGGTGCTGTAATATCTCTATTCACCCTAACATTACCCTAACATTTTTGCACGGTTCTCGGCTCCAACTCTGTGAATTCAAAATGTGAACATGTCAAAGACAAACATGAAATTAATCTGCGGAATTGTGGTGATTTTTTCAATTATTTTGCTATTATTAGTATGGATGTACGATAAATAACTCTCCAGCCGATCATCAGGAAGAATATGACCGGCGGTTTACCTGTTCTACTGTCGTAAAAGTTTGCAATTTCTTGAGCCCTTCCCCATTCCTTTGCAAATGGCGTACTTTTACTTGTATGGTACTGTACCTTTTGCATTTACAAGGACTGTCACTTCTGCAAATTAAATTTACACCGGCTCAAGAAGCAACATCACAAGCATGCAGTTTCATATCGCGAAAGAATGTACTATTACTGTTGAAGTATTACATTCCAATGGGATATTTGAAAGAGATCTTTGTAATTAGAGAGTGATTAGATATAACAAGTTCTCATCTTTATATTCTTTTTCTATACTTCATTAATCTTTTAATAGAAATCTTTGTTACTGCTTTCGTAATGTAATTTTATGGAGTATATTATAAAAATTGTCTGTATCATCTACACTATTTTTTTTCTTGGATAATTTCGGGAGACGAAAGATTTTCTTTTTATTTATCTTATATATGTGATTGTTCATCAAATCATAATTAATAAATTGATATATCTTCCTCAATTATTTTAATATATACTTTATATCTCATCCTTCAGTCGATATTTAAAATAATGTAATCTTCTTAATACGTATTACGTACTAAGATTGATTTGTGGCAGTACTAGACATGTATGAATACATAGATATACACTAATCAGCTACAATGAACATAGATGAACAACTAGGAAATATTATAAAACAAGGACGGTTGGGATTCCAAAGCTACGTTGGAGATACTTTTGTCTTCCAACAAAAGTCACTATCATCACAAATTCCTTAACCAAATTTGCTTTTAATTAGTTTATATATAAACTAAATTATAGCCATGAAAGTTAAACCAAGCTTGTGCACTACAGCCTAGCACAACCAAAAGAGAGAATCAAAGTGCTCTTTGTACTCTCCTTCTATATTTAATTGATTAACTGTATGTGTATTTAATTAATTACCGATTAAATAATATTAAACAAGAATTAGTGGGCGGAGACAGCGGCCTACCAGAGGGACTTCCCCAGCTCGAGGAGCCAACCAGACACGAGCCTTTTTGCGAAGATTCTTTAATTGGTATTGAATTCCATCGTAATTGGAGGAGGGGTTGAGGCATGGGCATGCCACTCAAATTTGGAGCTCATCATTTGTTTGGTTTGACTTGTTCTATTCAAACAAATTTAATTAATAAGTACATTTAATTTAAAATAGTGAGGTTTAAAAGGAGTGGTATAGGGAGCGCAGTGGCGGTTGGTGTGGTGGCATTGGTGCATTTTGACTTGATAGGTCGATCCTTTTGACTCTTGGCTGATAGTTTTTATTTCCAAGTATTGCCGCAAATGTAAAGCCTGTACAGTATAGTGCAATTAGAATTAATACGAGTGCTTCAAATTTTAAGATCCGTCCTTACATTATCATTCACTATGATCATAATTCTAACAGTAACCATTGATTGAGTTGGGCGAGAGACAATGATCTCTATATATTCATCTGAATTACATATCCATTCTACAAAAATTACGCGTCATGAATCAATGTAATTATGCAATGAGAAAATTCATTGTTGGTACAAAATGAAAACTAAGAAGTATTAGCTAGTGACAAAGCAACTAATGGGCTATTTATAGAACTCCACATTTAAAATGTCCTTGCTGAGAGCAATACTAAAATAAATTCTCTCTAAAGAAGTTTTCTTGTTGCATTCTTCTATAATTTTTTTTTTAATGTATTGAGGTTTGATGATCTACGGTGGTGTTTGGAAGTCATCAAGGTGTTTTTAAGAGTTTGTTTTGCTATATTTTTAGGTACTAAAGCAGCCTTTTTTGCAGAGATGATAACATTTATTATTGGTATTGAAATTTGCTTCAAATAGTGGTTGGAGATATCTTTAAGCTTGAGAGTTATTCATTTTGGGTTATTTACTATTTTTTGCAAGAAGACTTGTCTTTCTCATTGGGGATTCGTACTAAGTGGTAAAATTGTCTTGTATTTGTCTATATATGGCACGCAATTGTAAATTTCTCATTCTTTTCACAAAGGAAATCATGTTATCGATACTTCAGCTAATTTTGCATTCTAGTATCCTGAGTTGCATTGTTAATACTCTTCCACATGTTTAACAAATGGAGATTGCCTTACTATTGCTTTTGTTGCTGTCTTCTTCTTCTTCTTCTTCTTCTTCTTCTTCTTCTTCTTCTTCTTCTTATTATTATTATTATTATTATTATTATTATTATTAT